>JAZEWU010000004.1:12572186-12601501 GCA_036362915.1 Geotria australis
CGATTCTTCGAAGCACGATGGTCAGCTTCTGGACATCGTTGTCTTTCAGTTCGGCCTCGAAGTGTTTGGTAGAATTCGCAGGGATCGCGACGTGACCCCCAACAACAGGCAGACACAGATTCACAGTGATAAACGACTGACATTGAATGAGACGCAGATACAAGACCGGGGCCGCTTGTACAGCAATTCTCAGAGACAAGACAAGACACCGAGAGACAGAGATACAGAGAAGCCATTGACCGAGACAGCGCTAGGACAGGCACACAGACAGAGAGACAAGACAGCGAGACGTTCACTGACCGCGTCGCCCTCCTCGTCTGCCACCGAGTGCCGCCCGGATCCCGCTCGCCACGTGGTGTGTGCCTCGCCCCGCGCCAGCCTGCTATGGGCGCCACTAAAAGCCGTAAGCGTTTAGTAATAATACCATCCACTCGAAATCACGTAAATTGCGTAGCGATTCGGGTTGCACGTGCCATGAAGACGGCTCGTTTCCTGAAACGTCAGCCGATTATACATACATACGTGTGTATTTATTTATGTTATCGCACCCGAGCGTTGTTTGGCAATGTTTAGCATAAGCATTCTACTGTGGTTGGACGTAATCGCCCCGGAACTTATAATGTGGATGCGACGTGGTTCGACCCGGAAATCAGATTCCTGTGACGAGCCGTGCCATGTGCGTTCTGCGTGTAGTGGCAGGTGAGTTTCCCGTCTCTCTGCTGTAGCCAACTCATGCCACCTGGGTTGGTCCTGACAACAAGGTGCACCTAGCCTGGCACATGTGCCGGCACTACCAGGGACGGTTATCTGAACGGGTCCTGGGCCTTGTGTTTAAACATCGCTACTATGGAGTACAGAGGCGGCCGAGCGTAGTGCTGGCCACTCACCCCCTCGTGTGCGGTGCTGGCCTTCATAGGTGCTCCTCGCTAAAAGCGCTTGCCCCAAAAGCCTCTTTAGGCTAAATGGGGGAATCCTTGTTGTAATTAGTCATTGTTATCGTACGTTATTATAGTGCTTTCTATGATGCTCAGGATTATACAGGATCACGCGGTATTAATAATGATGATCATCATTTATGCTCTTAAAGTAAATGCGTATGGACAGGATCCATCTCTACATAGTGGCGAGGGATCAAGACCGAGGGGACGTCTAACGGGGATGTAAGAGGATGAAATCGGCTCGTGATCAGGGGGATGGATTTTTGCATTATGGTTTGCTATTTTTGTTGTTCTGCGTGTTTATTCAGGTAAGATTCACTATTGTAAATTGGAGTAAAACATAACACTGCTTTGCAGTGTGTTGATTTGATACTGGAAAACTTGAAAACATCAACAATGCTGAAAACAAGGGACACAAGGTGTGTTTATATGTTTTATACTGTGATTGTAGTCTGTTGGGTTTTTATTATTTACGAGTAACATTTAATTTATTTTGTTTTAACAGATTTACAAATGTTATTGTCATACGTATTTGAAATAAGGTAATTTTAGGAAACATGGGGGGAGGATTTACAGATTGAGATGTGTTTTAAACTGTTACTGCTCACCGTTGATTTTTTTTAACAAATTGTATTTTTTATGACCATTTGTAGGATGTCGGGCAATGGAACGGTTGACGATGACCGTGAGAGTAAAACCTCTGATGATAACGATGATCTCAGTTTATCAATGCAGCGATGTCTGAATGCCGTTAAGGAAGCTAGGAATGACAGCGAACAGTTTGCAGCATTGCTACTGGTAAGTGACACGTTATCCTCTTGTGCTGAAGTGTGTGATCGTTAGGACAACGCGGGCAATACAGCGGCATGCTTCTAGCTCAGGAAATGAGTCATTAGCGATCAGCATGGATTGTGGGAGGAAACCGGAGTACCTGCCGAAAACCCACGCGGACACATTGAGAATATGCTAACGCCACACAGCAAGGCGCGTAAGCCTATAATTGAACCCAGGACCTGTATAAGTAATCTCGAATGCACTTTTTGTCCCAATTTTAAATCAGAAGTTAGACATCCAGTTTAATCTGGAAAGACCGGCTGAACCTTTGACTTTACTTGAAATTAGATTTTAAAATAGCAATGCAATATGTTTGTGCTATATGAGTGGCCATGAAACCACGATGTTAAACTGGATTTAGGCATTGATGTCTTTGTCTGTCGTCCAGTAATACAATATCATTTGTATTAACAGGTGACAAAGGTGCTCGCCATGGAAGACACCAATACAAAAAAACGAAGGAAAATATTTGATGCAATTGGGTTCACATTTATAAACAGACTTCTGTTACCATCTGCAGCGTCAAATGCCTCCACTATAAATGAATACCGGTCGCTGGGAATTGCTCTGTTAGCCTGTTTTTGCACCGATTCTGAGCTTGTGTTGAATGCACAGGTACTCAACAAAGTTCGTGTTTTAGGTGAAACTCTGGCACTGGATCAACCATGTGAAGACTCTGAAGACCTTAACCTCTACAGATCAGTGGTCGACGATTGTTATCAGTGTTTTCAAGGAATAATTGGAGCACCAGGGGGTATAAATCACCTGCTTACTGAAGAAGTGCTGTCTGCTTTGTGTTGCGTTTTGATGAGGAAGCCTCATTCTTGGGAAAAGGGGCTTCAAATTGTTATTCAGTTGCTACATGTGCGATCTTTAGAATGCTGGGCAACCACCGAACAAGGTCTCTTGAAGGTTTTAAAAAACCTTTGCATGCAGTTTGAAAATTCCAATGATGAAACTAAATTTGACGTTTGCGAGCTCCTTCCCAATTTTCTGCCGCCCTTGGAAATCTTTCAGAAAAGCACGCAGTGCACTGAATGTTTCCGGACTATATACACAGAACTCTATGGCATTCTCAACAGCAAGATTTCGGGTGCTCAGAGAGAACCTGCCCTGAAGCTGGCCTCTGCTATGTTAAATCTCTACAGCTTGGATTGGATTCTGTCTGTAAACGAATCCATAAAAGAAACGTTTTTCGCACTGATTGTCAATCTCGCGTGCATCGAAGTGCGTATGTATCTCGAGGACACCGATTCCGCGACGGTCTCCAACAAACGCGCGATTTTGATCGCTTGTTACAGCATACTGGAAAATACGGTTGCACTGCTCACAACAGCGGAACACCACTTCAGCCGAGTGTGGTGCAACCAGATTGTAACGAAGATGGAAGAGGCCATTTCTGCAGTGATCTATTACCTAAAGCAGCAGGTAAATTGTACATGGGTTCCACGTGAGATGAAGGTTCAGTGTACTGTATCCTACGGGACTGGCTGGGTTTGTAGCTGCTTTATTGCAGGGATATGTATTTATCATGAGCAGTAGCCAATGTGTCAATGTACAGAACGTTTTAACGTTTGATGCAGTGTGGTTCGACACTTCAAATTTTGATACAGTTGCATTTGTTTAAAGTACCGTACAGTACAAAATAACTTGCATGGTACATTTATCCTGGTAAATATAAACCTGTCTGTTCTGCTTTAGGTTCTGGAAGAATGGATTGGAGACAACTTTGTGTTTGCTTCAGTCCGTGTGCTTGGATCATGGATGGCAGAGGAGAACCTGACTCTCAGGAAGGAGATTATGGAAATCATTCCGCCCTTAATGCAGTACAGCTGGAAAATACACGAAAAGGAAGCGGAGCCAGCAGCCCAGACAATCGAGCAAAATTTGTGTCATCAGTTTGTCGGTGACCAGCCTGTTGATCCGCTCAGGTGAGACTGTAATCCAGTTTATTATGCATATATATTGTGTATCTATTGCTGTTCTGATCATAAAGACGATCGCTTGGTGGTGGCTATGCACGTCTGTAATGTGGGAGGTGAAACGTCGAAGGAGACAGGATTAATGCTTGCCGTGCCTATCCCAAAAGAGCCCTTCTCGAGTAATTATTGTTACGATTGTCATTTCCAGGTTTTTGCTTCCAGGGTTGTGTCACCTGACAGCCGATGATGACGCACGCAAGCTGCTCATAGAAGAGAAACTCCATGTCCTTCTGAGACTCAAATTCCAGAAGCAGTGGGAGCTTTTCAAGCATCTCATGTCAGATGAAAAATCGAAGAAGTACCAGGACACTGAAATGACCCTTCGCTATCTGTGCAGCATCTTTTTAAACCTCGTTGTAACCGAACCCACCTTCGTGAAGTAAGCTTCAAAATTGTTTTGCTATTATTTTTTTCAAAGCAACAGTGTTGCCTTCGCTGCCTGATTTCCAAGTTCGTTTCTCTCCATTTATAGCCCTCAATCATTTGTGTATTTCATTTGATCACCACTGTTGACTTCCCACAATTAATCCTCATTTTACCAACTCTGAATGTTGAAGGGTTGAATCGATCAACCTTTTGCAACCTTGCTGATTGCAAGTCTCACCCTAACCAGTGCATCTACCCGGCTGTGTCTTATCAAATGCTAATTATCACGACAGTAATGATATAGTTAGACACCTAATGTGGCATTGCAATGATTACGTGCAGCCTGGCTGTAATCCTGCAGCCAAAGCATTTTCGAACGTGCCTGATATGTCAGATCTCAAGGTAAAGCAGGGTGGAGTTTGGATATTACAGTACTTGGAAGGTGTTATAATCTGTGAGGTTATGTATTGGGCCATGGATATCAGCGCAACAAAATCTAATGTACTGTACGACTGTGCTACTACATCTGTGTCTCGCCTTCACAAATCTGCATTGATTAGCGTGGGGAAGTACGGTCACAGAACCTCGTAACCCACATAGCGTCGGGAGGTTCTCATCCAGCAGTTGACAAGGGATGTACATGTTCTTGTGGTTACATCTGTGTAAATGTATCTCACTTGGTAAGATAATAACACGTTTTTGATTTGCTCAGGACTGATGAAAACTTTGCGTCATTGCTGACCGTGTTGATGGACTCTTTGCCGTTGGTGATTGGCAGAGATTGCTTATTGATTCTGGCTGGAAATTTGTGTGCTCTCAACCTGATGCTGATCAGAGTCTTAGACATCCCCGGTAAGACTTTGTCATACGGTACACACTCTTACCACTTGTAAATGCATATTCAATGACCTCTGTATTTATATAAAATAAATAGCATTGTTAGCAAATTAATCATAAATGCCCAACTAAGCTAGTGTGTTTGCAATTAACAAATCATTTAAACCAATATACTTGTTCTCTTCAAAATGTAATTATGATCATGTATATTGGGGATATATTTACATGTGCTTTATGTGTGTATGTGGGAGTGGTGGCACAGTGGTTAGTGAACTGTTGTAGGAACACAACTAACCTGAGTTTGATTCAGAGCCATGGCTAATGTCAGTAACACGTGAAATCGGAACCAGTCCTGGGCCTCCCATAGGGAAACAAGCGTGAACGAGTACCTGGTGCGATGTGTTAACATCAGCACTGGGGAGATAGCGGATGATGCCAGGCGATTACAAGGCAGCACTGTCTAAGTATAACCACTATCTATGGCCTGTAACCAAAGCACCTGGAATGGAATCATAGAAGCTCAGTAAGTCTGAGCCTGGATATTACTTGGAGAGGCGACCACCATGATAATGACATGTATATCCGCGTCGTCTGCAGAGCTATCTCCGGCTGCAGGGACTAAGTGAGAGCCGTGTTATGGGCAGCAGGGGATACGTGGTTGCTAAAAAAAACCCTGTGATTTACTGTTACGTGAGACTTTATAGGTAACGTCTAAAAAAAATGTTGTAAGTCCTTATTCTTGTTCTTGCAGCTCTTTCCGAAGCGACGTCACGACAGTTTTTCACAGCAGTCATTGCATTTCTTTCCAAACCATATCTGCTACAGAAGAGTACTGTGGAAGGACAGCAGAGTGAAGTAGTCATGAGGAATGGTTACGAAGAGTGCTGGGAGGATATTTCAGAGTTGTGGTTTTTGGGCATGCAAGGGCTCGGTGCTTGCTTGGGAAGGTTTGAATGGTTGCCACTTCTCCTTCTTGATTCCGGATGGCTGCTTGAGATTCTACAGCTATTGGCCAATGCCGAGACAAAACAAGTGGCCCCAGATCTCCTGCAGTCCCTCCAAAGTCTGCTGACAGAAATTAGTCTCCATAGCAGCCGCTGCAAAAACTACATTCTGAAAAATGCCGGCAGAGAATTGAGTGGTCGCTACAATATGGATTTGCTCAAAAACGCACTTGATCACTGTTAGTATGCTTAACCTGTTTCTTAAAACATATTTTTTTTACTTGTTGGATTTCAAAATCACTCATTACCGTGGTGTTAACTGTAAAAACATGCACCATCTGCTTCACATTAGACATTAAAGATCCCGTGATGTCATTCACAAACAGTAGGCCCTAAGGTGCCGGCATCTGGTTCATTTTTGACACATTACCTACACAATATCCCAATTGGGACCAACTTTACACAGTAATTATTGCCCCTACTGTGAAAACTTGGCAGGAATCCTGAGACTCAACAATATGTTTCTTGGTAAATAATGATACTAATAATGAATGAGTGCTGGGGGTATTTTGTAAAGAGTTTTCGTAAACAATAGTGTGCATAAAAATCATCCTTCTCACAAGCAGAATACAAATGTATACACCCTCAGTATATTTCCTATTAAACATATTTTTGCTACAGTGAATGAGAAACAAGGAGATATAGGCTTCATTTAAGAATACCCTTGGCATCTTCCATCCCTTTCCTCATATTTTGAGAACCCCAAATAACCATTTTGCTTCAAGATGGTGGATTTTTCTGCCCCACAATATAGGTCTTGATAAACGTTTTGGATCGTGAGCCATCAAAATCGGCTACGAGTGAGGGCTGCTATATTGCTGAGATAGATGGGAATCACAATTCTAATACCTTTATAATTTTCAATGAAAAGCTGAATGTGGAATGAAACTCATTTTCATACAATACCGTATGATTTAAATATGTCCCTTTATTCATATGGATGGATAATAGAATAGTGAGACTGTTATCGCTATAAATAATCGTCGAAGATACCTTCATGAACACTGTTCCATAAAAAAATCGTTGGAAGATTTTTATGGCTATATTGAACATGTTATTTGTGTTGCCCAACGCACAATGTCATTGGTGTTGATCAAACATCCCAATGTGGCCGGATTTTCCTGAAACATGCACCTTGTATAACTTAAGAGTGACTTTCCTGGGTAAAAACTAGCGATTTATATATTTTATTATTACACAGGCACTTCCATAACCTTGGAGATTTTGAGAGGCGTTCACGGTGAATCCTGGATGTCCTGGTTCTGCAGCTCCTCGTGGAGATGGTCCACGTAGTGGTTGATCTCAGTGACCCTGTCCCGGTTACGCTTCACCTCTTCATTTTGAACCTTCAAGTGAATAATTTAAATTATAAGTGCATATAAACAATGTACAAACAGCGCACGTAACCAAACAATAACACATTCAGTCATAACATAAAATGGATGGCATCCCAAATGCAGTTGCTTAACTGCATTTGTGTAACCCCAATGTCCTGGTGATGACACTAAAGTAGAAGCCAGTCCAGGGTGTTTCTTGTTTTTAACAAATGCTACTGGAATACACTGATGCCTATTGTTGGATATATTTAACACTGTCTCATGTTGGCAGAGACAGAAATGTATTTTGTGTTTGTTACTAACCGTTGCTCAGGCTGCATGCAATTGTTTTGGACACTTAATATTATAATGAACAGCCTTTCTCACTTCCATTGCGAGAAGGTGGGCTCACCGTCCCGTACCAGTCATACTTCAGACCGCACTGCACCACTTTTGTCAATGATGGTGAATGGGGGGGACCCAGGACCAGTTCAGATATCATTTGCCACTCATATTCATCCTGGCTGGGAATACAACTCAGCTGGCTGGGTGTCTAACCGCATTTGCCCGAGTAATTTTCATCGTATAGCATTCAGTGAGTGAAAAATCCATGAACCTGTGGTTCTGAATTGTACATCCTTGGTAAAGTGACCAAATACAGTATTAAGTTCAATGAGTAGAGTGCCACCTGCTGGACAAAGACACTACTGCATTTATCCAGATGGCGCTGCCTATTTTCAGTATGTACGATAAGACACCTCGTCCTGGGGCCACGGTGATGTGAGACCTGTCTCTCGCGCGGCACTCAATGGACACTCTCCAAATACGCTATTGCTGATTGGTGAGTGAGAGAATACAGCGAGCGGTGAGTGCACCGCGTCAGCTCAGTGTGTGGTGTCTGACAGATGGATGTTTGCTGAGGTTTGGGTGTTCGGACATTGTCTAGAAAGCCTCACCTTTTGCACAAAGGTGGTCATCCAGGTGTTTGCTCGAGAAATAATGTCATCTTCCTTGTTGTCAATCTTTAGTAGATGAAGATCATGTGAAGCACTAGCAGCGTTGACGACGGAATCCTTGTCTGTGAACACCTAATAAACCCCACCGAATATTCATTCATTGTCAGAAACCGCTTAATCCTGTACAGGGTTGCGGTGAGCCGGAGCGTATCCCCGCAGACACAGGGCGCAAAGCAGGGCTATATCCCGGATTGGACACCAGTTCATCACAGGGCACCGGGGGCAATTTAGTCAGCAGGCCAATTAACCTATGCAGCAGCATGTCTTTGGACTGTGGAAGGAAACCGGAGTGCCCGGCGAAAACCCACGCGGCCACGGGGAGACCATACAAACTCCACACAGAAAGGCACCCGAGCCGGTCTTATACATTTCTCTTCAACGTGTTATCAATTAATGCTGTGTGTTATTGTTGATATTCCTAAATCAACAGGATGATGAGCATTTCATAAATGGAAATTTAAAGACAAGCCACAATAGTGCAATTGTGGCTATGTAACCCAAACTATGGACCATATATATTAAACCATTGTGTGATCTGTGCTCCTTCAATGGAGGAGGAGTAACAGCAAAAACTACTCGAACTCTCGTGAAGCCCTCTCGTGGCCTGCAGATGTCAACATTGGCATTTAACGCCTGAACATATTTCCATACACAAATACAATTGATCTTCCTCTAATTACCTAAACACCATTTATGAAAGTTACAGTCAAAATATTATCTTAAACATTGTAATTAAAAATTGAAGTTGATATATAAGTGCAGTATGACGATATTTCAGGATTACATTTTCAAGCATAATTTAATGTCCACGTATCATCATGCGAAAAATGATCAGAAATATTGGTTTAAGATTGGAAGATAATAATGGAGGTGAACATCAAAAACAGCAACAAACCAGTCTCAGATCTTCAGATAATTCTTCTTGTAGTTCGTTTTTGACAACCTTGTCAAAAATGGACATTGAAACCTCTACAAGTTTCTGATGGTAGTTGTTTTCCAGTTCGCGGCACTGGGATAATGTGGGAAGAAGCTCAGGAAACGTGAGCAGAGCAAACCAAACATTTTAAAACACAGGCTTAAAATGTTTACAACACATTTCCAAAATATTCCATATTCTTGAATCATCCAAAAAATACTCAATTAAGTTTATGCATAGCAATGATCAACCCCCGGACTTGTATCCCATCAAGTTTATAGCGCTGCTTTGTGTACTGTGTCTGCCGGGATAGGTTGCGACCCCCCACGACCCTGGAGAGGATTAAGTGGGGAATGATAATGATGATGATCATCCACCCCTACAAGCAGACTAATGTCTCAGGTCACTGAGCTGTGGTGCTACAGCAGAACAAAGCCTATGAACGTTTGGTTGGTCAGATGTTTTACTCTTGTTACCATCATGCATATTTATTGACAATTAAAATGTATAAGCTTTTGTCAGAAAATTGCCCTCAAAGAGCTGCTCTTTCGGGATAGCCATGTTGAGTTGTTCCTCTCTCATTCACGACGTTTCTCTTCCCACATTGGAGGCATCATCAGGTTAATCAATATAAACCTTTGTCAATCTATCACTGAAAGGCCTTCCCAAAGTCATGTCGGTCATGGGGGCTGGTAACTATACTTCACCATACTAGATTTTACTATTATTATGAAATTAAAACATTTCACTAGTTTATCAAATAACACCATGAATAAGTCGAGTAATTCATGATCAAGGCAAACAATGGAAAAGGATATAATCCTTGCACGTTTTCAATAAATGCAGCAACCATGTCGGCGAGGTTTCTTTCAAAGTCCTTAACCACATCCTGTGGGGAAAAAGCAGAGTTAATGCAATCCCAGGAAACAGCGGTCAGCTCTAAACCGCTGCAGGACAGGGCACAGCAGATACCATAACATCCTTCATTGATGTAATATTAAGAACAGTACTCAATGGGACTGCTATGCCACAGAGCCAGACCTTGGATCAGATCATCAAACACTGCCTCCTGCACAGCTTATTTACAGACCATGAATCACGTAATCCAACACTGCCTGCACTGTCGATTCACAGACCATGGATCACACAATACCAAATTGCCAGCACCTCCGATTCACGGGCAATATCACTGACATCCACTAAGCCGCCACAGAGGCTAAACCCACGTTTGTGTAAACATATCAACAGATGTGGAAGAGGAACTATTGGGAGATTATAGGCGACGTTTACATATAATCGCAGAAGTAGCTATGCTTGCCTAAGCCCAATTTACGTGATAATTTACAGCCCTTTGTCAATCCACTTCTGGATGAAGGCCTTGCCACTCTTGCAATCCATGTCCAGATTTCAAATTCGGGTCGCCAAGTTCACAGTACAGTGCATGAATCACTGCACCGCTGCTCTCTCCCCCCAAGCGATGTATTAAAAAAGAATATCACAGCTGCTTTATGCCTAAAGGAGTATACCTTTATTATTAGCACAATCCTAGAGTTTGATGGGAAAAGGCAGCACTCTCTCTTTTCATGGTTTAGAGTAATGCACTCTGAAAGGGCAGATTAGTGCAGTATTTTCCACATAAAGTGCAAGCATTTATATCTGAGAATTTTGCTTTGAAATGTTTTGTCTCTGACTCACTTGGTTTGAAGCCAGAACACGCCAACATTATGTGACACTGAAGGCATTTTTACATTTTACTTACCTCCAGTTGGTCGACCAGTAGGATCTCGAGTTTCATCAATGCATCCCACAGAGTATTTATTTTTTGGCTGTGTTCCACAATCTTAGCATCCAGAACTGCAGCATCGGTTATCTGCTGTACTTCTCTGAGAAGCTTTAAAACACAAAAACGTTCGTGACACTTTAATATAGGTTTGTTTTTTAAATTGGCATTACCAGCCACAATGCACTAAGAACCTCAAAAATGTCGCATTATTTTCCCATGCATTCCTTGTCCCTATACTTTCCTCCCACCACATTTGCATATATAGTTATAGCTAAAATGTCATTGTTTAACATGTCACAGCCATTGGCTGCTTCCATCCAAATTATGTTTTCCATGTCCAAGCCATAGCTCATTCCTTTTTACTATTCATATCACACTTCGACTTTGTATTTTCTGACTTGCTCAAAGTATTCTCCACGGTTACAATAAAATCGTTGGGAGGGCTGTTAGCCTTACTAAAGATCTGAACGAAGAATATATTTTCAACACGATTGTTGAGCACAGGCCCAAAAGCTAAAATGATTATCCACTATTAACACCCTTCCTTGAACCAGCCACCTTATATAATTAATACAGATTTACATATTACCAGTGTGTTCCATAAAATCGGCCTAAATATTAAATTTGGACGGTCTAAAAAAACTCCCCCGTTGTGGATAGATGCAAAAGTATGGCAGAAAATAATTTCAAATTTCAGGTCACTTTCTCTGCTTCTCCCCCAAAAAGGTGAGTCACGTGTTATCAGGTGACATCACATTTGTCAACATACAGACACGTTCAATTGTCGCATCATATACATAATCCAAAATCCGTATTGTTTAAATCCGAAAACTCCTTCATTATATATACTGCACACACTACTATATATAGTGTCAAATACTGTACTATATTAAATGAATATTACAAACTCATAACCTTTTCAATACGCTCATGGTGTGCATTTATCATAAAAGTAAAGCTTTTCCCCATAAAAGTAATATCGACCGTAACATCATTCAAGGGCAATTAAAATAATTTCGCTAAACGTTTAACAAACATAGCTTTTAACGCCAGTTTTCGAATACCTGCGAGTTTTCAGTTTCAAAGTCACTGATGATGGCTGAAGCTGCCTGCCGATTGTCGCCTATCGCTTCGGTCACACACTTAGTGAACACGTTAACTTCTTCTTCCCTCTTCTCGTACTGCTGCAGTCCATAGTCGAAAATCTTATGGCAAACGTCAACAAACTTTTGTCGATAGGTAACTGTGATCAAGGAAAATAACTGGAAAAAAATACTTGTTTTTTAAAACACGTTAACGCTCGTAACATCACTGATTAACACCATGATGATACTTCCAACGTGGAAGAGCAACCATCACGAATGGAGTGGTGAAAACCGACATCGGTATAGTCACACATTGTGTGTGCATATTGCTGGTTGTGATTTTTTTTAATGCATACAGTACAGTAAATAAAATATATACATTCCGAGAGAGTTTTTGGCACCATGAGGAGACTCAAAAGGATATTCTTCAACAAAACCTGACATTTCAGGCAATGATTGAAGTGTTGCACCATCTGTATCTTCAGAGAACATGTTGTCAAACACATCCTTGTTATCCAGAGTGTCCACAAATGCAGCCTGCAAAGATACATTTTAGATTGCTATTTCAGGGGATTGTTACAACAATTAATCTGAATTCCCTCAAAAACAGTTTTCATAATTTATCATTTATATCTGCTGTCATCAAAGTTATTCAACTGATAGTGCTTGTTTCCTATAGTAAACCAAATATAACCTTCACTGGAGTTGACACTAATGGAATGTGGAGGTAGGTCTATAGATGCCAACCAGTTAGCCTGCCTGACCACCTTCCGTTTGAATTCCAGAGTCTCTATCTTGAACATTCTCATATGCACGTGGAAGTTCGATCTCACGAGGTCCATCATCACTTAGAAGCCTCCGGAGGACTCTAGGGTCAGGAAGTATTTGGAAGTAGATTTCCAAGCTCTCATGTCCAAGGGCACCTCCTTCAAGACCTCATAGATGCAACGTCCTATTGATAATAATAATAATAATTCAATTTATATAGCGCCTTTCACCCGAGGGTCACAAAGCGCTGCACAAGGGCCGTGAAGAGGACGGCATGTCAACAACGAAAGACAAAACAATAAAAACCAAAGCAACAGAAAATAAATGATTAAGGCTACTTTGAATATACTAAAAGGTTGTGAAACTGGCAATCCAATAGTGCTAACCGGAGCTGGCTTTCCTTTTGGCAGGGTTAGAGGTGGATGAGTGGCTCTGTGAGGACAGCTGGATAGGGCTCTTACTATTACCCCTACCTCTGTACCCCTTATCCCTGGAGCGGGGCCAAGAGACTGACTGCACTGCTGAGACCTCAACAAGACTTACCGGGTTCCGACCGGTGAAGAAATTAGGGTTCTAAACTTTTCCATCCTCTACGCGGCATGGTGGGCATTCTGGAGACTGGACTGATGCCCTGGATTGTCGGAGCTATGGATTTCATGCTCACACCTGTTCAGTGTTAGTGAGGCTTACATGCAAAGCTAACACAACGCTATAAGTTTAGAGACTGACTCTAGATATACAATTTAAAATTTTAGGTTTCATGTAGTCTGGCTGAAAGTGTATCTGAATGAGGGTTATTTTATTGGATTGGATAGGATCGCAGTGGCACTGTGAGAAATTTCAATTGTATTGTCTAAAAATAGATAACACGTGAGTGTGCCTCTAATGTGGTGCATATTCCTTTTATCTCAGTTTGGTAAAAGCCTGCCAATGTCTCCATCACTAACATTATGGCAAACCATCAATGCAATGGATTTTGACTGTTTCATCAAACTGTAAATACAGTCCCATACATTTATAGACGTAAAATACCTTATGCAATGCAAGCATTTTTTCATTTTGCAAATGCTCTTCTTGCTTCTGTAATGCAATGTTTTCATTGTGCTTGAGCTCCTCGATCAAATAGTGATACTTTTGATATGCGTGTTCTTTCTAGGAAACAGAATTGTGTTCTTGTTAAAGCAGATTAATACGTGTATAAATGTCACCTCTAGAAAAGGACATCACAATTTGGTGAGCCTATGCTCTTCACCAAATATATGTGATAGAATTACACAATTACATTTTATTTTTGCATAGGCAGTAATTCATTTCAAGCATGGATTCTATAATTGCATGCTTTATTTTAGTTGTATTTATAGTTTCATTCTGAGTAAGTGCTATGTACTTTTCACTAGTGTGTATGTACACATTAAAATAAACCCTTTCTAAAATATGTTTTGCAAGCACATCGTGGGAATCACGTACCGTATTTTCATCCAGACGTCTGAAATCCAAATACACCAGGTTTGGTAAATATGCAGCAATGTACAACTTGTATTGCTCATCATCGCACAAAGGGTTTCCTTTCAACATGAGAGAACTAAGTCTCTGAAATTGTCTCAAGTAAACCACCTGCAACAATATATATTTTTAATGTACCTGGGAATCATGTGAAGCAGCAGCATGTTGTTGGGTAGTATAATTAACTTAAGTGCTATAATTTAACGTGAACAAAATGTTGTTTGGAAGCTTACATTCGGTAACTGATCCAGAGAATTGTTTCCAGCAGAGAGAACTTGCAAATTTTTCAACAATTCCATATTTTCCAGCCGTGAAATTCTGTTATTGCAGATGCTCAAATCTTCCAGTTTTGTCAATTTATCTAGACCCTCGATAATTTCAATGTGGTTAAATGACAAATCTACAACACATACACACAATCATCTTTATTATTAACTGTATCGTTAAAAGTTACATTCTCACTTAGAAATTATTTTACTTAAAAAATTGCGCTGTGGAAGGGATGACTAACCACATTAAACTTTCAAAAGCAGTGCAAACGCAGCAAAAGGAATGAACAAATATACTTTGCATTCACCAATACACACAGATAGAATGCTTACCGAGCCATTGCAGATGGATTAGTGAATCGAGTCCTTCAATCTTCTCAATGATATTGTTATCCAGTTGGAGCTTAGTAATGTTCTTACACTGCCAAAGGTTATCAACTTTAAGAATGTCTGGAAAATGTGACAGAACACAAATCATTACGACGCAGTATAAATAATGAAACATAATTACACAAGTTAACTTAAACACATTTAACTTGTATTCAAGCATTTTTTTACAATTATTCATGAATTAATTACGGTCGTTGAGTAAACCATGCAGAAAAAGCCCAGTCTCATGAAAAAAATCTCGAAAACTAAGCAGAGCTGAGTCTACATATTGGTTGGCTGGGTGACCAGCATGCATAATACATGTTATAGTCTGCGTAAAAGAATAATAGTATTCAAACTGATAGAAGGTATCAAATATGGAACCCACATGTTCATGTTCTTACTTTTAAAGTCAAGTCTCAGGTGCGTTATTTCCTTGAAGTCAATGTCTTGCAGATGAGACAATTTTCCCACCTCTCGCTTGGGGTCTTGTTCTTCTACAGCCTTTATCAACATCTCCTCGTCAATAACATTTGCCTCACCTGAATCATACAGTTGATTCATTTTAACCTGAAAAACAAGTCAATTGGCGTTTTTTTCCAATATCAACAACACGTGTAATGCAGCCATATACACAACAGGAGATTGTCACCGTTCTGCAACTCCTCGATCTTATTATTCATGCTGTAGACTAGAGCATTACTATAACAAACAGCCCATCGAGGACAGATATTTAAGAATAACGTCAGACAAATCAGCCCAAGGTTAATGCTTGGCGGGCACACATCCAAACTTTCATTTATTATCAGTACCCGCTTAATCCTGTAGAGGGTCGCGGTGAGCCAAAGCATTCCATGGAGAGAGGGTCCAAGGCAGGGCTATGCCTACGTTGGGACGTTAGTCTATCGCAGGGCACTGTGGACAATTTAGTGAGAAGGCCAATTTAACCTAGGCAGCAGCATGTCTTTGGACTGTGGCAGGAAACCGGAGTACCTTGCGAAAACCCATTAGGACACTGGGAGAACATGCAAACGTCACAAAAAGACACCCGAGCCGGGTATCAAACCCGGGAATTGCTGTGAGGCGGCCGTGCTACTCACTGCGCCATCGTTCCGACCCCTACCGAATACAATCCAGGCTGGAGCCTGCTTAGCTTCTGGGATCGGGAGCAGCCCGCATGATACGGTCTTGCTACGAACCCGGCAGAATCCCGAGTTCGATTCCCGCGCACGGCCAACACTATTGTCGAATGTCTAAACCGGTCCTGGGCCTCCAACTAGGTCGACTCAGCCTCAAATGAGCACCCGGTGCGATGTGTATAAAACATCAGCCGTGGCGAGAGAGAGGTGGGGGGAGAACAGGCGGCCGGCCTGGCGTGTCCTGGTACCAACCACAACACCACCGCCGTCGTGTGGCCACGTCGGCCTCACACACGGGTCCGTCTGCTCGATCACAACACTTGCCCCACGAGCCTGGTCACAGGGCTACACGGGAAACGTCCGTCTTTTCGAGATCTCGTTACCGTGAGGAAGCCCAGGGCACCAGGCGCCGCGACTCGCTTATCGCCGCCTGTCCCTTGTGCGGCGTCGCCGTTGCTCGGAGACGGCCGCCTGGGCGCGGTGGTCGAATCGCCGCGGTGTAAACATCAACTAGGGCGGCACCGTGGCGCAGCGGGGAGTAGCGCTCACAGCAAGAAGGCTTCAGGGTTCGAATCCCGGCTCTGGTGCCTTTCTGTGTGGAGTTTGCATGTTCTCCCCGTGTCCGCATTAAAGCGACGAGGGGGTCACGATCACTGCAGAGGCACTCGATTCGAACCCCCCATTTACATTTGCAATCGAGGTAATGGGTTGGTGCTGAAATCACTGGATAAACAGAAATAAAGAGTATTTGATGGTTGCTTTTCAAAGCTGTTCTTTCGGAATATCCGTGTCGAGCGCTCTCCCTCTCTCCTGATGGAGAGCGCGAGAAGTGAAAACCTATATCAGTACGGGACTACTTGCAGATATGAAAGACAAACACATTCAAAACTCATTACACGATCCAATGCGTTTCATAACCTGCTCAGAGTATGACTTGATTTATTACGAATTGTAGTTTATAAAATATGAATCGGATATTAAGCTTTTTCTTCTCCCATCATTGCTTCTATGAATAGTTTTAACATTACGGCCATTATTCACTTGTTGGCAAAAGGCCACCTAAGTCTGGCTAAGAATTCTGTTTTCCCATTAGCACTGCCAATTTGGAGCACTCTGCCACGCTTAAATGGCCCTTTTCCAACATTTGAATTGCACGCAGCCCTTTGCTAATTTATTTACAGCCAGTTCGATCATTCCCCTTAGAGCTGCAGTATGTTGTCTAATCATATCGCTGCTGTTTTCCTACCCTGCTATATCCGTTTTGGCTAAGAAGGTTATACCCGTGTGAATTGGGCAGTTACTTTTGCTTAGGAAATACCGGGTCCTATTCATGTCGCTATTTTGTCCATAATTCTGTCAACTTTCGGCAGAATGACTATTTTTGAGGAAAATTGGAGCCATTCGGCACTTTGAAATTCGTGTACAGCCAATTAAGCACAAAAACACCACCATTATGCAACTACTCGGAGCCACAACTGTGAAAGGCCCTCATATGGGCTGGGGTTAGGCTTGGGTTAGAGCATAACCATCGTGCAGAATCACATCAATTATACTGTGGGGATGTCGCTTGTGAGGGAGGTTATAAGAGGGAACGGCAACTCATAACGCACAAATTCATGTGCATTCCATAACAGATTTTCTGCCATCCATCCATTTTCTAAACCGCTTGTCCTGGTGAGGGTCGCGGTGACAGCAGTCCAAGGACAGTGGACCAGACATCCCTTTCATGTTGCCGATGATAGCAAACACAACATTGATGCTGATGGGCTGGTGTTCCAGTGAAAGCTCAACTGAGTCCGAAGTTTTAGATCAGTGTTTTGTAGTACCAAGGAGAAACCAGTGTTTGAAGGGGATAATTGCCCATTCACTTTCTAGTCTTCAGGCAATCTCACAGTGCAGCGCGCCTAGGCGTTTCATAAGTCTCCACGTGATCCACCAACCCATCCCTCCAAAGTAATGGGTTGGAAACCCCATGCACACACTGCTGCCCAAAGTGCCAATTTAAGGCTCAGTTGATTTAGGAGAGGCTCCGAACAGGTTAGAATAGCATTCACCACTGATGTGTGCTGCGGCCGGTAATCAAACATAAGTCCCCAGCAGGTCCGCAGCAGATTGCACGAACCATTCGTTACCCTACATTCCGCACACGTATTCACATTCATATACACATGTACACATTCACACACACAGGAAGGCAACTAAACCTTGTACAGCCCTATATACTAGTTACATAAGTCACGGAGTGGTAGGAGCAAAGGGGTGTGGGCGTACCTGTTCTGAGCTTCCCATAGGACGATTCAGCCTTAAATGGGTACTTGGTGCACTGTGGTTACATGATTTATGAGGATATTTAAGCCAGTGCTATGGAGGCAAGGGTTAGTGGATTTCCACGAGATTGGGGTTGGAGTATGGTGGTGGATTAGGGGTTGGTGAATCACCAGCTGCAGCATCATTATTGTTATATTTTTATCGTCTACCATTTCTCATATTAATTATCATCATCATCATTATAACCATTTCGTTGAATGCAATCATGTTGCCTAACATCACATTTATCCCTATTCATTTTCATCAGTCATCTGCATCATCATTGTTTTTTTTATGTGACGCCAAGGCGTCTGAGACTACACACGACAATATCACACTTTAGTGGAGAGCAATGCAACACCCACATCAGCATGTGTGCTTGTGTGTGCGAGACGGACACACTGGTTGGTTGGCTCGGCCGGTCGGTGGCACGAGGGTGTCGATATCAGCACGCTTGGCTCCGCTTCACGCCTGTGGCTACTGATTGGCTGTGACATCTTGTGCAGAAGGGCAGCACAGTGACATAGTGGGTAGTGCTGCCGCTTCACAGGAAAAAAGTTCCTGGGTTTAACTCCTGGCTCGTGTGCCTTTCTATGTGGAGTGCTCCCGGAGTCTGCATGGGTTTTCACCGGGTACTCCGGTTTCCTCCCACACTCCAAAGACATGCTGCAACCTAGGTTAATTTGCCTGCTGACTAAATTTCACCCAGTGCCCTGTGATGGACTGGCGTACCATCCTGGATATAGCCCTGCCTTGTGCCCTGTGTCTGCCGGCATAGGTTCTGGCTCACTACGAGCCTCTCCAGGGTGAAGCGGGTTACTGGCAATTAATGAACATTGTACGGAATTGGGCTGTCACCACTGGTCTACAGCCATTCTGCACGGCAATCCGAAAGAAAGACTGCTACCCAAATTTGGAACAATTATTGTCAAGCCATTTTCGAATAACGCTGAAAATTCTATGAAGTGTGAATCTAAATTCTACATGATTCAGGCCCACAGACTGGTGCTTTGCTGCAGAACATATGTTTTGCAATAATGAATAAACTAGCAGATATTGTCATATTAATACTGAGTGTATGTTTTAAAAAAATAACTCAATATGAATGTATGTTAATTAACCGAATAAACGAGATTATGATGGATTATTTAACAGTGGTGGCATACTAGTCAGGTATTTAAAATCACAATCTTGCACCTTAGATGTTTGCGCTAACATCCTTAGGGGTCATTAAAACTTCCTCCCCTGCCATGGCCAGAATAAAACTTTAATGAGCCCTGAATGGATTCCTCGCTGAGTACATGCTTGGCATTGTTAAGTTCAAACTGCAATGCTTCGTTATGGCTTTGAGAGCAGAATGCGTTGTGGTACGCAGACTGACGGTCTGAAAGCAGGCACTTCTGAGGGAAAGAAGAAATCCGCTCTGCCAACGTCATCGCTTCTTCAAAGGCTGTTGAAACAAACAGATATTTGCAGTAAATATACGCAATCATTGTGTTTCACATTTCAGAAAGTGAACTACAGTAATAATGTTGATGAGATTGTAATACTGTTTTATACCATAGGTTGCATCAACCCACCAAGTACAATGTTATCCCATTAGTATACATCAATGACAGCATAACAATGTAGTTATGCATAGCCTTGTTTGTTTCCTTTGAAGCTGCCACTTTGTCTTTCTGCGGAAGTTTCTGACATTCTGCAGAAATGGGAATGAGGATCTCATATTGAGCATTAGGTAAATCTCCCATTTTAAATGTCATTAGAAAAACAACCACATGGAAGTTTGGTATTGCCTATCTTAAAACAAACGCGTGCTTGTAAGTGTTGAGGTTCGTACACTGGTAGAATGATGAAAATACTTTTCAAGTTTTCAAATGTATCTTGTTTAAACCAGGTGAGAACTCAAGAGACCAGGAAAGTCTCATTTGCAAGAGTGACCTGGGGCATTAATCTGCAAATAGGGGGGCGATGATAGCCACATATATTCCCCATTGAGTCATATTGCGGGTAATTTTCGACGTTGACAAAATTGGACACTGAGGCCAATTCATAATGGCCTCCTCTTCAAAATGACGTCAGGGGAATTTTAATGACCATTGTGAAGCAGACGGCGCCTATAACTATGGTTATTACAATGCTGGATTCGAACCGTGAATCTCTACAAGCGGCAAACTCGATGCCACTGGGTACTGTCAACCCCCTAGGGTAGCAGCATATTTATCCCCGATTGAGTGAACATTTTCATTAACATTTTTCCCCCTTAGCTGATAGAGAAATGGCAGTAGGATAGGGTTCCATCAGCGACTGCATGCACAAGGCCCAATGCCTACTGCGTGGATGACCTTGCCTGTCCATCCCTCACACCGAAATCACAGAAATGGCCTCGAGAAAAACGGTTTGAAAGCATAGCGTTTGGAAGCTGCCATGCTGACCAAAATTTGAGAGCGAGTATAAAGTAATGAGATACCATTCTATATATAGTCGCACAGTATCTCATTATTTCATACCCTACCACAGCACCCTCACTGCCAAGTGGTCAGGTTCAGGTTATTAAAAGTATTTCGGCTACTGTTCCACAAGCAAACGCTCAATCAATGACTGCACTGGTGTACGTCAACACATAAGGCCATTAACCCTTGTGACATGTAAGGGTTAAGATATATTTATCAGATGAATATGATGCTTTTAACAAACTACTTGTGAATAAAATCAATCGTGAATTTGATCTACGCACCATCATGCAGATTATGGTGTTCCTCTCGTGTTAGAGTGATAGCTGACGGTACTCATGTATGGCTCCGAATATTGTAGAATGAGAAAATCAGATAAATAAGATACAGTAATTGTACAAATGAGCTGCCTGAGAAAAACGATGAGAGTGCCTAAGACTGAAAACAATACACACTGAAGCAATAATCAGGGAACGACTCGGTCAAGGGGTGACACAGATAAGAGAGGATCCGAGACGGACGACTCCCGTAGTTTGAATGAATGCGTGTCTAGAACAGACCCAGAAAGAATAGCAAACGTGGCGTTACACGCATGAGCACACAGGACAAGGCACAGAGGAAGATCAACGCTTCGCTCGATTGACTCGGAGAGAAATGATTTTGAACAAAAAGGATGACAAGCAGAGGAAGCTGTGAAGCTGGCGCAAAACAGGAACAGGTTGAGATATTTCATTCGGTCCCAGCGTCGTCACAAGAAGAAGGAAGGCAACTATACAAGTCCGACTGATCACGTGCGGGTTTAGTTATCTTATCACGCACAGTGCAATGGTGAGATATACACGTATACTCACTGGAAGTGGGGAGTTCTAAGTTGTCAAGTTATAAAATGTGGATTAATTTTGCTACTTAAATGTGTGTTATTTTATAGCGTGATTCTGAACGCGTAGGTTAGTGGAGTTTCTCATCCATTGGGTATTTAATTGACTTGAACATTCATGACATTTTCGATATGGAATGCCGAAAGTAGCTTTAATATAACACTGGCACACATTAACTTTACTGGCACACATTAACTTTATCTATGCTGTGTTAGGGCTGTGCCGAGGCAGCCCGGCACTGGTCAAGAAGCACGCGTTGTGTTCCCACTGCAGAAGCCGAGCTGTGCTGCCGACGTCACACCCATCGTGCAACGTTGAGACGCATGTAGATGACATGACCACACATGCGCATAAACTGATATAAACTCGCACACTTTCACGCACAGATACAGTCATATACACACTCATAGATATACACGCTCGTAGCTCACACACACACAGATATAAACAAAGATCCCCTATAGCCTTAGCAGACTGTAGGGTCAAGTGCTGTTAGCGAGCACCTACACACAGATATATCACACTCTCACACAGTGCCCCAAGGCTTTGATTAGCAGGATGTGATTTTACCGATCTGTAGGAGAAATGCTGTTAGACACATTTCATGCCCTATTAGCCTCGCTACTAGTCTGGCTTTGCCCCGAGCAAAATTCAGATGTCCTGTGAGGCCAGTGTATCACGGTTTGGTTCTGGCTCGGTTCGATAAATAGCCAGTGGAAATCTGCCCATGCCGTGATGACCTTACACTGGCTCGGTTCAGATGTGCAGGTGAACATGGGGAAAATTGTCTTCGTATAAAGCAAACCTTTGCCCTTGGCCGTAATCCGATTGGCCAATCCCATCTGGTAGGCCTCCTGTGCTTCAACTGGGCGCCCAGTCAAAATGAGATCCAGAGCCCGGGAGAGTCCAATTAACTTGGGAAGTCTAACAGTTCCTCCGTCGATAAGAGGCACTCCTACAGATAGGGGAAAGAAAAACACATTTAAAATATTAGACATTATTATTTATCTTTCATAAAAGACCAAAGAAATTACAAGTCAACATTTCAGAATGTATCATTGCGGTGCTGTAGTAATAACGAAAACAGACAACACAGCATCATTCTAACACATACAACACTAGAGGGCAGCCCTTCTTACAGATGGGGTGACGTGATACACGACGCTCACCCGACCCTCACAAGACGCTCACCACTCGCGTTTAACACTACTTATCGCTCCTCAGTCCCTGCCAGCAGACCTTCACCACTGACCGGGCGATTACACTCACAAGACACTCTCAGCAGACACCACTAAGCACTCACCACTCATTATGCATCTGACCCTCGAGAGAGTCACAACTCATAGACGCGCCCACTCACGTGCAGCATCAGGCACACGCACCAGTCACTCACCACCCATCCATGTATATTTGAAACAGAGGCTGACCTCTAGTTTATATAGAGCAGACTACTCTAAAGTAAACTACGGGAGGAACTCGCCGATTGTGGAGTTGCCTTAATGAGAAACGCTGCGAATGGCAAATCCGCGATTCGGAAAGACAGGATCGACGGAGTTCCCCTGTGTTCTTATACCAAACCGTCGGCAGAAGACGCCCATGATGGCATCTTCCTCGACCACCCTCATGTCTGCGAGGAGGGCCAGCTCCAGTCCGCCAGCCACCGCGTAGCCGCTCACCGCCGCGATCACTGGCTTCGTCAGTTGCATGCGCGAAGGGCCCTGCGTATAAACCAGCAGGACAGTGGAAACGTGACATCGGTGCATCTCCAAACATGTTTTCAGTCACTTATTATCAGGCCCCGTTGAATCATTTAGAGTCGCGGTGAGCCAGATCCTATCCCAGCAGATCCAGGGTGCATGGCAGGGCTATACCCAGGATGTAACGCCAGTCCATCCACATGGCAGTTGGGACAATTTAGTCAGCAGACTGCGTAAACTAGGCTTAAACTAAACCGCAGAATCCGGCAAAATCCCACGCAGGCACGGGGAGAACATACAAACTCCACACCAAATGCTACCCAAGCCGGGAATCGAACCCCAGGCTTGGTAACACTATTCACTATGTCACCCTGTCGGTGATTGTTGCGTGCTCCAGAGTGATAATGAGACCTTAGATTTTACTTGTGTTATTGTTAAGCCAATTCTCACATATCCTGGATAAGTTGACTGACCTGACAGTCTGTCCTCATGCTAAAACGTAAAGTTTGCAGCATTGTTCAAATATCTCTGTGTAGAATGTTAAGTAATGAAGCAGGATTTACCATTGGCCCAGGCCCTTCTCCTACGTCGGGTATTGTGATCGGTGTTGTCACATTGGAGAGTTCTTTCAAATCATACCCAGCACAAAAATGTCCACCTGCAATAAAAAAAAAGTGCATTATGGTACTGTATGTGAAATGTACCAGTCTCCTGTATAGGAATGTTTACAACAATGATACAAACATATGTGAAAGTGTAGGATATTCTCCGGATTATGAAAAAAAATCACATTGTTGCAATCGTTAGAATGAACTAAATCGGAGTGGTGATATGTTCTGGATAAAATATTTTACTCTTTAAAGGCACACACCGTGAGGACTTTGCCAGTGTCCTTTCATGTCCAGTGGAACGTTCCATGGTTAACAAAAGGTCATCTGAGAGGCAGGCTGGAAATTCATGCCTCCCAAATATTTACCCAAACCCGCTTGTGCTGGGGGTGATCATGAAGCAATCGCTCACCACTAGCAAGTGCGGCAAGCGACCGCAAAGTGGAAAATTACGACTCGTTTCCCCTGGAGCGATTCTCCGGCACTAGCTGTGCACGAGTCACCGCCTGCGCTGTTTATTTTTAGCGGTATCAGTGGGCCGTACCAAATAGGTGATCTCGACATCTGAGGTGTGCAGTACGAGTTAAGATTTTATAACCCAAATATTTACGTGGGGTGGCACGGTGATGTGACGAGTAGCGCTGCCGCCTCACAGCAAGAAGAGATATCGGGTTCGAATCTTTTGCTCGGGTGCGTTTCTGCGTGGAGTTTGCATGTTCTCCCCGTGTCTGCGTGGGTTTTCGCCGGGCACTCCGGTTTCCTCCCACAGTTCAAAGACATGCTTCTGCATAGGTTAATTGTCCTGCTGACTAAATTGCCTCCGGTGCCCTGTGATGGACTGGGATCCCATCCTGGGTATGGCCCTGCCTTGCGCCCTGTACCTGCCGGGATAGGCTCCGGCTCACCGCGACCATGCACAGGATTAAGCGGTTTTCTGACAATGGATGGATGGAATATTTATGTTTTAATATTTACGTCTAAAAATCTTAAACACGCAAGTATCCATTGCGCAACGACGCTGGTGTTTCAAAAAGTGCACCTTCCTCACATTTCACAACTTTGCAGAAACCGCCTACCTCCGCCTACTCAGCATGCTTCTCTCATCCACCTCCTCACCGCCGCTTATGCCAAATCCCTAGGGGCCAGTCTTCATCATATTCGCCCCGCCTCGCATTGCACAGTGGCACTACCTTGTAGCATAATTATTACATCATTATATGATCATAGGAAAATAATCTATCGTATCATATTTTAGCGTACACCGTAAAATATGAACGATGAATGTTTCGTAAGTCGTAGGCAAGTAATGGGGGCAATGGTAGTTGGGGAGGCATTAAAAGCTAGAACACAGCCTGGGGGGAGGTGTCTGGGAATAGTGAGTCAGACAAAATATACTAAAATAAGTGCCGACAAATGCTAATCGGAGCATAAAGGTTGTGTTTTACGTGCTAAGATGGGAACACTGCCTTTTCCAAAAATATATATAAGTGAAAGCATCAGCCGTTGAGGGCTTAACTGGAGAGACTGTAAAGAACGTTAATGGTATTACAGCACAGCGATTCATTTGGAAAGGGTTAATTATAGTGGTTGTGAGATGTAATTCTAAAGGGCTTCCGTGTGCACATAACATCGGGGACTTGCATAACAAAAATAAATGTACCTTGACTATATTTGTAAGTAATGGTCTTGCAGTTCTGATCGAGAGTGCATTGAATGTTTTTTCAGGCATCACTCTAGAGATGCCATCGTGCAGATTTGAAAACTAGAAATTGCTCTAATCTGTCATGTCCATTTATTGTCGATTCCCGGCTTGGGTGCCTTTCTGTTTAGAGTGTGCACAATCTCCCCGTGTCCGGTTTCCTCCCATCGTCGAAAAACATGCTGCCGAGGTTAATTGGCCTGATTACCTTGCTTCCAGCGCCCTGAGATGGACTGGGATCCCATTGTGGGCATATCCCTGCCTTGCGCCGTGTGTTTGCCGAGATAGGCTCCAGGCTCTCCGCGACCCTGTGCAACATCAAGATGCAGAATACAATTGTCTGTAAAACTTACCGATCCCATGCAGTACCAGCACGAGCAGGCCATCGTCCTTCTCAAATGCAGTGAAAGCGTCGTACAGCTGCAGGGCCGTCTCTGTGTTGACGCAATTACGGACTTGAGGCCGGTTTATTCCAACCGATACAATGTTCCCGTGTCTTTTGCTTACGACTGACCCTCTGCCTGAAACGAGTCAAATTTTAATTCTAGTTAATAACAACCATTTACACACAGCATTGCACATGAGTGAGGGGATTGGGTGACAGGACGTAAGAGTGAGCGAGAGAGCGAGAGAGCGCTGCCACACATTACCAATAACCACTTAATCCTGTACAGGGCCGCGGTGAGCCGGAGCCTATCCCGGCAGACACAGGTCGCAAGGCAGGGCTACACGCAGGATGAGACGCCAGTTCATCACAGGGCACCGGGGCAATTTAGTATGCAGGCCAATTAACCTATGCAGTAGCATGTCTTTGGACTGTGGGACGAAACCGGAGTGCCCGGCGAAAACCCACGCGGACATGAGGAGAACATGCAAACTCCACACAGAAAAGGCACTGGAGCTGGGATTCAAACCCGGGATCTTCTTGCGGTGAGGCGGCAGCGCCACTCACTGCGCCACCGTGCCGACCTAGTTATGTTTCCGCTCACGGAAAATACCACTTACGATTGTCTAAACTTGTCCTGGGCCTCGCCTAAAGCGACTCGGTCTGAAATGAGTAGCTGGTGCGGTGTGTAAACATCGCCACTCCGGAGATAAAGGCAGCCGGAGGTGGTGCCGGCCACCCACTTCCTCGTATGCCTTGCTGCCTTTTATAGGTGCTCGCTGCATGCAGTCTGTTAAGGCTATACGGGGGGGATCTTTGTCTTTCTGCCAGAGGCTGAGACTGTGAGACTGAGAGTGATAGTGTGCGAGAGAGTGAGATTGAGAGGGCGAGACGCCGTGAGAGCCTGACAGACTGAGAGCGAGTGTTCGTGCTGGAGCTAGAGAGTGCAACCAAGTCACCTGTCTGCCCGCACGAACACAAACTCCTCTCCCCCGAGACGCGAGGGGGCGCCGACCCACAGCGGGGCCCAGCAGTGGCGACGTGCAGACCGGGGACAGCAGGGGGAACGCGGGACAGAAAGGAGAGAGTGCAGACTCGGGGGACACGGGAGAACCGGGAGACACGAGTAGCGTGTCTCAGCAGGAGAGTCATCTTCACGGAGTGACTGACGTCGCAGCGGGAGAGACGCGTGTGTGGAGAGGGACTAAGAGTTGCCCCCTGCCGGTCAATTCGATTCCCGGTGTCGCGAACTTGGCGAACATATTATCGATTCAGGAATCTGGAGCGAGGTTCAAGTGTACAGGAATTTGTTTAACAAGGGGCGGCACGGCGGCACGGGTACTCCGGTATTTCTCCCA
Organism: Geotria australis; assembly: GCA_036362915.1. Lineage (NCBI taxonomy): Eukaryota > Metazoa > Chordata > Hyperoartia > Petromyzontiformes > Geotriidae > Geotria > Geotria australis. Next base: position 12,599,697 of record JAZEWU010000004.1, read on the forward strand.
CAATCCAAATACGTGCTCCTGCTAGGTTATTTGGCCTGCTGACTAATTTTCCCTCCCTGCCCTGTGATGCACTGGCGTTCCATCATAGATATACTGGCGTTCCATCATAGATATACTGTATTTCATTGAAATACTTTAAAGTATTTACACCATTACATTGTGCAAGGATAAAAGATTCGCTGTAAATATTAACATATTATTATATAAGACAAAAAGGTCCAATAAAACACGTCAATTTGTAACGAATGTTAATCAACTCATTACATTGCACAGGAACAAACTGGAATAATGTCAAGCGTATATTTAAAGTACTGCAGTTTTAATGAACAGAGAATTGCATATTTTACAAAGTACCAGTATAGTAACTCTCAACAATATAATCCATTTGCTTTAAGCAGTTACATTCATCTTACAGAGTGCATTGATTTTATTTGTATTTCTCGTTCATTTGTGCCTCCAACTTAATTAAATAATCGTATAATCGTTTTGCAGTCTCCAGTTTAATGTCCAGCTGCAACGACAAACATCATGTTAAAAATACAAAACCCGAGTATTTTGCTCATCATTCATTCATTATCGGGACTCATTTAGTCCTATAGTGTCGCAGTGAGCTGGAACCAAACCCGGTAAACACAGGGCGCAAGGCAGGGCTCTACGCAGGATGGGTAGCTGGGAATCGAACCCAGCCCCTTATTTTAAATTCACGCATTAAATAAGATTTAAAAAAAACATGCCGCAAACATCTGCTGGACCATAGTCCTTGAAGACAGTTACGCTTACACTCACAAGGATGAAGGCAGTGTTTTCCTGCTCACACAAGCTCAAGGCGGCGCTCGTCTACATCGTGATGGCTCTCAGCCAACAGTGCCAGTGCTGACTTCGCAAATTAGTACCCAATTTATCAACTGCAGACGGGTGACAGCTCTGTCAACCCCTAACTAGGAATTTGCAACCTTCCAATTGCGAGCCAAGCACTTTAAGAATGGCACATGGCCAGATTATTGTTGATTTGAATTTATATCCCTTTGCCAATCCACTGCTGGATTAAGGTCTCCCCACGTAATTCCCAACATGGGGGGTGGTTTGGCTATACTTCACCAAGCTGGTCATTTTGGGATAGTAAACAGGAGATGGGCCAGGAGCAGTCTAGATAGCCCTTGCATACAGATTTACCCTTATGATATTGACTAAATATGTATTCAAATGTGTGTTTTGCAACCTTAACAGAGGCTAATCATGATTATGTTTACACAAAAGCCTTGCGTGCCCACACATATGTCAAACCTTGGCAGCCTGAACAAAGTTCTTGCCCAATCCTGATGTGGAGCTTTTATATTTCACGAGTGGATCCAATGTGGCTGGATTCTTTCCAAACAACCAGACCTGAAACAGACGTGCCATACCACGGAAGCAAACAATCACACCACTATTTACGAATCTAGATGTGGAAAGAAATGTACGATACAATTTACCATTACCGGATTCAATTACCATATCAGAGATCTGCACACGTGTTGATGTTAAATTGACAAAACTTAATTTCATTAAAGAGAGAGGCTTGCCAAACAGCATCAAGTCAATAAACCCATGCAAAACAATAGAAATCGTGACTGATTATTGCATGTTCATTGATGGAATTAAGCATAGCCGTTCCCATTGAAAAAGCATACTTTATTTGTTCAGGATGTACTCACCAGAGCTTCAGCACCATTTTTAGGTGACAAAGTAAACGTGTTCGTGAAAATTCTGATCTGATGATAAAAAGGATTACATATAAATCTACTTCATATATTCCTTTTGATATA
>JAZEWU010000004.1:12601589-12627452 GCA_036362915.1 Geotria australis
GGTCTGTATTGTGTACACGGGGATGTAATGTCACTGCATGTAGTATGAACAAAGGTAAAAAAATACAATACCAGCCACATGATTGGAAGGATAAGGGTCCAGAAGACGGGAGGCAAAATGTTGAATGTCATATTTGTCATGACCAAACCAGGACACACCACACTTGAGTACAGTCCCTGCAAAGACACAGGCATTAATAAACATTCCCATAACACACAGATTCCAACACAGCCTTTCATATATCGATTGAAGTTCTAATCTAGGCACGTGTATGACAACGCTTGCATGAGCTTGCTTGAGTACCTTCTGGTTGTACTGCTGGTTGAGCGCCACGCTCAGTAAATCCACTGCGTACTTGGAAGAGCTATAGGCCTCACACCCTTTCCTGTGTTGAGGATCACTGGGATCGAACGCTGATTCTCTTGCATTGCTTGACGACGTCCACACAAGCTGCGACGGCGTGTCTGGACGGCAAAGCAAATCCTCCAACTGCCGTATCTAAGAACATACACAGAACGTTCTACATACATTAGTTGACTGCTGGACCCATATGCTTGGAAGTTATTGATAACAGTGTCACCCACGTAGACGTCTCCAATGTGGGAAGCAAAACGTCGTGAAGGAGAGAGGAGGAACGTTTGACATTGCTATCCCGAAAATATGGTTGGGTCAACATTCATGAGGACGAAGATGTTATTTTTTTGTGATGAGTGGCACGATTACTTAGAGGGCCAGGGTAGCTGATGCACTCTGCAAATGCATCAACCTCTTTGGTGTCATAAATCACCACCTACTTAGGCCAAGTTGGTTCAGAGGTACACTGAGAAAGATCCAAAATAGTGGTTGAGACGCATAGATACAAATAACAAAGAGACGGAGGCAATGACGTACAAAAGCATTTAAAATATTTTCACATATCCGTTATACCTCAGTGCCCTGCAAGGGAGATATGCAACATGTTTTATTCAATAACAGAATATAAAGAACCTGCAAATCAGTCTTCAACAGAATGTAAGTGCCCTTGACTTAAGAGTAACGCAAAAGTGTGCAGCATACTAACCATGATAAAATGTCCCAAGACATTGGTCGTGAAGACGTTTTGGAGACCATCTTCATTGACGCTGTCTTCTTGGGTTAGCAGCCCCTCGCCCGTGGCAAACATCCTTATAACATTCCTAATCATCACACACACCCACAAACCACTTGTAAAATTATTAAAAGGACTTACCATTAAACTAAGCAAATTGTAACCATTTACCTCATGCTCTATCTTCAGAACAGAATGCACGACACCTCACAGGCTTATGCTGAAGAAAAAGCAGTTTAATTATTATTAAGCAGTCTAAAATTGTACTTGAAGTACATCAAGACTATACAATAAAAACTAAAGCTAAATTGTCATTGCTGAGCCCTGTGAAAACTCTTATTTGTACGTTACCTGGAAAACAGCCCAGAAGCCAAGGCCGACCAGTGAATTTGAGGGTTCGGCATAATCCCTGCGTTCAGATAAAGGTAGTCCAAGCGCTTGTACCTGTGCAAATGACAGATGCACACTCATTTAATCTCAGTTAAAGAATTGTGATCACACATGTAATTCATAAAAAATACATTCTGAAATAAAGTATTCACATCTTTAGGTGCATGAGAGATGGCGAGGGCTTGCAAAGGCCTTCATCGAGCTGTGGATTGATCATGGCTGATGATGATGATGAATTGTTGCTGTTATCTGTTCATCTCTGGGTAAGCGACGTAGCTTAGAAATCATAGCAAATTCATCTGACTATGCGTGTATTCATGTTTCTTCACACTGTTAAAAAGATTAAATATGTGTCGATTAGGGTCAACGGATGATGTCCCCTGGCAAAGGTGGAGCAATGAAATCTGCTCGTATGCAAGAACTAGGATAATCTGTTGCAATGGGAGACCGTAATTGATGACCATGGCTTAGAGAGGCCTTCAGCTAGCAGTGGACACAGAATATGACTAATGATGAGGATTAATCAACCCGAGTGCCGCCACTTGAAGGCCCATAAGGGTACTGTATCTCAACAGTAATGGTCAAAATTAAGTGAAACACTCCAGTTGAAAACTTTTTAATAGAAATGTTGTGCCGCTCCTCTTGTGACCCAAGTTAAGATGTGGTTCACACCGTTCCTTGATTTGTCGCGCCGCGTCGTACACAGACGCCACGCTGCTCACGTCCACTTGCAGCAGGGCAATGTCAGCACCGGGGTGGGCGGCCAGGAGCTCCCGGCGGGCGCCCTCGGCGCGAGTGGCGTTCCGACACGCCAGGCACACGTGCAGGTTGGGCTCCTGAGCCAGGAGACGCATGCAGAGCGCCAAGCCTATGCCACTGGCGTGATACCACACATCCCCACACACACACAAACACACCAGGGCGACATTAAACGAGTATTTTTTTACAGTTGGTATACCTCATGGGCTGTGATGGGAAAAGCCCTGCCTTGCACCCTGTCTGCCGGGATAGGCTCCAGCTCACCGCAACCCTGTACAGGATTAAGCGGTTTATGACAGTGATGATGATGTACATCATGGGTTACTTTTTTGCAACACAGCGTCACATAGAGTTGTGTCTTCGTGCTCTTGTTGTTCAGGTGGAATGCCGTAAAAACTGTGTTATTCGGGTTCGGGCGCAGCTTTCATATTTGGAAGTATTCAGAAAGTGTGGCGAGGTCAGATCTCAGTGTTTCTCTGACCTTCTTGATGTTTCCATCACGGGCTGCCAGGGCAATGTCAGCATAAATGGATTTTCTTGATGTGGTACCATGGATAATTACTTTCAAAATTGCGACCCATCTTGGATTATAACCATCATTTTGGTGTGGCTGCATAAATGTTGTACGTGCCCACAAGCTGAGCGAGAAACTCCCACAGTCTGCTACATGCAACATCTCTTTTTTGCTGTCATTAAAACTTTTTTCCACGGAAGACGTTAACATAGCACATGAGAACGAGTATAAAGCTAACAAACTGAACTAGGGGAGTAAGGGATAAGGAATGGGTGGCGTCGGTACATGGAAATACTCTTTAAAGGGCCACCACTGCACGTATGCGTGCGTGTCATGTTGGTCAAATCACAACCATGACAGAATACCAAAAACATTCTCCATATTTATCAATAACTGGCTTTATGGGAAAATATATATTCGACGTTTTTGGCAATGGCCCGTCTTCGTAGTACACGAATCAAACTAAATCGATGCAGGTATAGTGAGCATACTAATACATTTTAATGACCCATGTTAAGCGACAAAAACCCAACACATTTGTCAATAACACTGCTATAAAAAGGCAAAAAAATATATCGGTTATGAGCAAAGGTACATTGCCCGGAACGTCGCCCATTGTTTTCCTTTGACGGCAGCTGTCAATAAGAGTTGAGGTTGTGTTACGGGCGCATCACAACCAATGCAGCATCCTCAAGCGCGTCTCCAGTACCTGTTGGCACCCGTCACCATGACCACCTTGCGCTGTGGATCCTTCCCTTGATCCTTCCCGCTCCACGCGCCCTCCTTCATTCTCGCCGGAGCACAACTCGCTGCACTTGAAACTCGCTGCACTTGTAATTTTCCGCGCAGAGACCTTGCCAACACTTCTGCCACAAGGCGCTTGTGTCTCACAAACATCCACACACCCGCCAGCGAAGGGTGAATGACACCCCAGCCACAGCTCACGAGAGTATTGACTCGTGTGAATCCTTCACGAACGAATGAATGAGTCGAAGGGGCCGTGGTCAGGGGGACGCGGGGCGGGGCCCACGCGACGCGGCTCCACGATTGGCTGGCGCGCTGGCGCGAGTTGGCGGCGAGAGCAGCTGATTGGACCAAGCCGCGACCGCGCGAGTGTAATGAGCGGCCAATCGCCGGGCGAGGATTGGTCGGCCGCAGTATGGAGGTTTTTACCTTCAATAGCAATAAAACGCAACAAGTATATATATAATATCAATTTATTTAGCGCCTTTCACCGGAGGGTCACAAAGCGCTGCACAAGGGCCGCGAAGAGAACGGCATGTCAACAACGAAAGAATAAACAATCAATAAAAACCAAAGGAACAAAAATGAATGAACAATAAACACAGGCGTCCTAATGCAACTGCATTGTGTCGCAATGGGGGCGTCTGTAATATTCAGGGCCACGCGGTAGATTTGAGGTTCTTCTTCTTTGCGATTCTTCCAAGCACGATGGTCAGCTTCTGGACATCGTTGTCTTTCAGCTTCGAAGTGTTTGGTAGAATTCGCAGGCAACACCAAGTATTACCTGACAGGGATCGCGACGTGAACGCTTCTACCTTGACCCCCAGATTTGAAGTTAAGCGAATCGAGGTCAACGGACTTCGGCCTACAGGGGGGACCAGGCAACTGGGCTCCAACGAGTTCACGGCAGTCACAGGTTTACAACTTTGAGATTTTGTTTAGAAATATCGTGTTAAAATCTCTAGGATCGCTTTAAATTTTCACGGGGAGATCGAGGCTGATTCCTGTAGACTCCCCGGCCAATCCGGGAGGGTTGCCAACCCTAATTTGGACCCATCGCGAGAGTCCCAGGGGCAGCCTGGCCAGCAAGCGTCAACGAGTCTCGGGGTAGTTTCGGGAGAGGGCCGGGAGAGGGCCGGGACAGTCACCTTTTGTCCTCCAGGCGCAATCACATTCAAATTGACGGTTCCTCTGCTCGGTGTGTGTAAATTCAGTGGTGCAAAATGAAAGTGAGCTTGGAGCGATTATTCTTTTGTTGAAATGAGTTGGTTGTCCCATTACTCACTTGCACTGGCCATGAATTTGTGGTAAGACCAAAAGTTTTAGTATCTCGTGTGTTAACGAGTTATTTTCTGGCCCATGGGCTGAATAATCCGGCTCTCCTGCGTACCAATTTTAACGGCTCAGATCTATCATTTCAGCCATTAAAGTACTGTATTGACACGTTAGTAAAACATTCGTAAAAGTTTTGTCACCCAATTTGTTTGACGATGAAAACATCTATACGGTATGGCACCTACTCATCCAGACGTGGGCGTATAGAGCATTGTGATGAGACATGAGAATGACTATAATACCCTATTAAAGAATTATTCCAGTTTCAAAACTTGAATTTTCAAGAGGTCAAGGCATGTGTAATTGCTACTGGTGTACAAGTATAACCAAAAACATTTTTCCCTAATACTGCCTTATAAAAAGTACATATACACACTAGGTTATCGGCTTATGCAATGGGTCCTAAATGTAAAAAAAATCAAAAATATAGACTGCTAACCCCATCTGTCATCACAGCACCCACTGTGAACCAACATGGCAGTAGCGCTGTCGCCTCACTGCAAGAAGGACCTGGGTTGAAATCCCGGGTCGGGTGCCTGTCTGAAGTTTGCATGTTTTCCCGTGCCCGCTTGGGTTTTCGCCGGGCACTCCGGTTTCCTCCCACAGTCCAAAGACATGCTGCTGCATAGGTTAATTGGTCTGTTAACTAAATTGCCCCCGGTGGGTGATGGACTGGCGTCCTATGCAGGGTAGAGCCATGCCTTGCACCCTGTGTCTACCGGGATAGGCTCCGGCTTGACTGCAATCCTGTCCAGGATTAAGCGGTTTCTGACAAGGAACGAATGAAAGCACAATTCACGTCCGAGACTCTACTCGGTGACCACTCTGCACAACACCCAGCCAGCACGTGTGTCAAAGCTCGCTCCGGGGCCCGCTGTCTCAATGCAACTTCCGGCGCCACTTCTCCATGCACGTTTATGGGCCCCGTGCGTCCGTGTGTCAATTGCAGTACAGTGGCCGGTACTGTATTTACAACACACACATGGGTTGACCCGTGTCACCGAAACACTTAACACACGGATAGCTTCCCGCCCCCCCCCTCTCCCATTTCAGCCTGCCACTCTGCTAAGTGCCGCCTCGTGCCCAGAGCCACGGCACATATAGAGAAGGAAGCGGGCGCCTCTCCCGCTAGGGCTGTGGAGGCTGAGAGGCAGGGAGGAGGAGGGGGCTTGGGAGGAAATCCGGAAGAGGTGAGAAACGTCGATGTCGCCGTGATTTTGACAGCCTTGGTTGGTACCGTCTGGTTTTTTGCCGCTGCCTCTTTCTGAGTGTGGAGTGATGTTGCCGCTCTGTGGCTCGCTGCTGTTTAAAGTGTGCCTGTGAGAGCGATTGCCATGTTGATTTGTGATCGTTTTCCGGGTAGGCCCCCGCTCGTGTGGTTTGGTCGTGGTGTGTCTGTGTACAGTACGTGTATACGTGGCAGTGTGTATGGCCAGGACTTTGGGTTATTCTTCGTGCATTTAGGGTCCCTGACTCTGCTCACAAGCATTAAGGACATGTATGATGGTGGGTAGCCCGGGTGAAGCTGCGTGGCCAAGAGTCAGAGGCATTCTCTGGCCACCTTGGGGTGCGGCAGGGATGCCCTCTGCCGCCTACTTCATTTAACATCTGCCACCACGTAGTTCGAGAATCTTTGCGTAGGCGGTATATCCATCTGGTACTGGTGGAATATCCATCGATGCCCGGGTGGAGTCAAGGGATGGCTCCCTATTGGTCAACCACGTTATGTATGCTGATGATATGGTGATTGCTACTCACACTGAGGAGGAGTTGGAGACTTACAATTAGCCCTACCAAAACTAAGTACCTGCCTAGATATTCTGTGCCATCGAGCACTCCACCCATTCAACTCTCCATGAGTGATGGGACAGTTGTGGAGACAGTGGAGAAGTTCCCGTACCTAGGCAGTGTGCTTATGACTGGTTCCGGTTTGGCAGCAGAGGTCTCCGAATCAGTCGAGCAGCGTTATCGTTTCATCAGCTGCCTAAAGCTTTGTGGAAGCTACCTGGCCTTTAGCTCCAGATGAAGCTTTGGGTTTTTTCGGCAACTGGGTGTATGTAGACGTGTGTGGCAGGATGCATTTTTTTTATGTAAATCGTTCATTAATATTAAACCGATACATGAAAGTGTATATATGCGTAATATGAACAGCAGTCAATTACTGTCACATTATTGCACATAGGGTAGTAAAGCAGTCACATTTATAGATAATTACTATGTAAAGAAAGAAAGAAGACTATGTAAATGAAGATTCATATTTACATAATTTATGATTTCACGACGTCATTGTCTAATTTATAATTTCACGAGGTCAAGTTAACTTGCTTACCCCTCCCTGCTGAACAATTGTTAAAAAAGAGCTACATAGCTCAACAGTTCCTTAATGATGAAATAGAAACTGATTGTCATCTAGGGCAATGCATTGACAGGTTCTCAAATATAATCATAAGCATCTAGACAGTAAAATCTGTGCACGGTTGTGTACCTATGAGGGGATCGGTCTTCTTCTTAGCGATTCTTCGAAGCAGCGCGATGGTCAAATTACAGTTTCCCATTTTCTTACACAGCCCCTTGCATTTTCATTGAACTCCGCAAGGTCTTTTGAGCTGCAGAGGTTCGGTAGTAGAGCACAGACAAGGCAGTGTTCCATAGTATGGTCTGCTTCTCCACATTCGCAGGTGGTTGGGCCGGTCTTGTAGCCCCATCTGACCAAAGCATCTTTTGATCGTCCCGTTCTAGTTCTCAGGCGGTTGAGTGTCTTCCACTGAATCCATGGTGCATCTGAGCCAGGAGGGAAGTCTTCAGCAGGTGGGATCAAGGTAGAAGCGTTCACGTCGCGATCCCTGTCAAGTAATACTTGGTACTACCTGCGAACTCTACCAAACACTTCGAAGCCGAGGGGATCGGTGATGCAGTGGTTATCACACTGAACTACAAATCGGGCTATTTGACTTAAAATCTTGACCATGACTGATGTCAATGGCAAGTGGAAAATTACCTGTCCTGGGCCTCACCAAGGACGACTCTGCCTTAAAGTAGTACCTGGGGCAAGCTGTAAACGTCACCACCAGAGAAACAAAGGCAGCTGGGCGTCATGTTTGCTGCATCTTAATAGGTGCTTTTTAACAGCAATACAATAGTCCCAGCACTCGAAAGGATATGTGGGAGATTGTATTTGCTTCTGGGAGTGTGTGTGTGTATTTAAGGCGTAGTCGTTTTGCACTTCACTAAACCTGGCTATTCGCGTTCGATTCCTGGCGATAACTAACATTGATTGCAGTTGGTTCCTGAACCTGCCCTGGGCTTCCCCTGGGTTTACTTGGCCTTAAATAAAGATGCAATCAAAAACGTTCTTGTGAATACTTAAGCTATGTGTCCCAGGCTGCCCAACACAAGTTTGAAGAAAACGATTTGAGAGATGTACGTGCTGTGCATAGCATCCAGTTGACATTACTGTGAGTGTTTGGAAATGCTGTTAATGGAATGCCAATGTCTTTTGTAATCAAAGGCATTCACATCACTCATACCTGTCAATCGCTCTTCGATCCGTCCCATCCACACTCAAGCAGCTGATGGATGTGACTGCAGGAAATGCATCTGAGTACACAAACATAAATCACTGCCTGTGTAGACTACGGTTTACAGCAGATGTGTCTGGTTTCTGTGCAGCCTGAGATGTCACAACGCAGTGTTGTATATTTTGGAAAGGACAGTGGCCAGAGATGATTTTTGGAAGTGATGAGCACTGCAGGGCAAATTGTGGGCAGTAGAAAACAGGGTAACAGAATCCATAGTTCGACTGTGTTATGCTCCCACGTATATCTTCCCAGGGGTCTAAATGTCAATTTAGTCTTTGACTTTTATGACCACTCTATAACATAAATGTAATGGGAACTTTGCTTCACCATCTTGGCAGTTTGCCTTCCTGCTAACTGTTACCTTCCTCGATAATAATCCATAACAGCCCACAGCGTCTGCCTTGATAGATTCATCTAAAATTGGCACATTTTAGTGGTAAAAATATATTTTTCTCTTTCTAATAAAAGCGAATGTGTGATAACCTCTTCAAAGGATGCACACACAGCCCTTTGGTCAGTCTACTACTGGATGATGGCCTCGCCGTGTCATGTGGGACATGGTGGTAATTTGAGCAAACCTCACCATGCTGATAACCAGCTCGTGGTACCAATTTTTGCTCTGACCCATAAATACTGATAGAGGAGAACTGATTTCTCTTGCCACAAAGCAGGGAAACGATGTTACGGATGAGGGAGTCTGCTTCCTTAAATCACTCCACACTCCATCACACACGTGCAGCAGTATAGAACAGCTCAAAACCATATATGCTAATGAAAGCTTCATGAATGCAAATTATTTAGAGTGTAAATTCAGTTAGTTATTGATGCACATCAATTATTTTTATCATTGATGAAGTGAGTGCCACCATATCGTACGAGATTTGTGTTCTGTGAAAGTGTAAAATATTTACACTTATTTTAATCCAACCTTGTTTATTTAAATAAAGGAAGTGGATGACAGGAGATGTTGGTGGTAGTATTTTAAATTTTTAATCATTAGTATAGACAGGTGTTGTGAAATATGAATGGAATATTTTCATTCATAGTTGATCTGTGTATCTAGTGGACATTATGGTGGCAGGGTGGCGTAGTGGTAACATCTGCGCCGCACAGAAAGTCCTGCCCGAGGCAGTTTTAGTCCCTCCTTGGGCGCCTTTTTGTGTGGCGTTTGTGTGTATGGGTTGAATGGCTCCGATCGAGATGTTAGCAGAGGCCTACAATGAAAACTAAAGTTCCAGGTCAGTTAATGCTTCAACTCCAGCCAAAATCACTCGTATTGGGAACACCATTGGTCAGAGGTGTCAGCGTGGGAGCGGTTCATAAAAGTAATTTTTGACCAGTGGTACTTTAATAACATGTATGCCCATTTTGTACTAAAAATGTAAACAGAAGACAATGAAATATACAGGATTCAAAAGCTTTGCTCTAATTGATGGAAATTGTACCTGAATATGATACATTATATTTCAAATGCAGGCCTTCTACTATAGTTTAAAGTGTTGTGATGATTCGTACACTTTTAATGATACTGCAGCTGCAATATTTTAAGGTGATACTTGACTTTACACCCTGAGGGGAATAAAAAAATAACCGCTTGCTGCTCTTCTAATGCAGTTGTGCAAGGGCGCCACCACCTTTGATCACGTTATAACATCTGCCAATTTTAGCAAAATAAAAAAACACTTAAATACCTGGGTTGAGCCCCATCTGCCACTTAATTAGCAGTGAAATGACGCTGATATTGGTTTTAGAAAAAAATGTTGTCTCTTTACCCATCGAAACATCCTTACATAATCGGACCTTAACCACTGCTCTTATTTTTTCAACGCTTCTTTGACGTGACCTTCCTTTAAAAGCTATATGGAATTGATCTCTTTGCTTGTTAAGGATAAAGTGACTGATGGGATGTAACTAACGTTGTGAGAATGTGTTTCTTTTATGTGTGCAGAAGAGTAAACCACAGCATGACGCTGAAGACGCGGTTTCAATAACACCCACAATGGAGCCAAACACAAGGAAATTTGTGAGCATTAACATCTCGGGAAAGCAAGAAGTAATCTCTCCGCACATACGAACGACGGAAGAGCTGTACGTGCTTGGTGTCAACCTGGGGAAATTCTCACGCAGCGTGCAGTTCCTCATCTGCTTAGGAGGGGTCTTCGTCTTTTACCTCATCTATGGTTACCTTCAGGTAAGGGATTATGACAAAGCTCATGTACACACGTGCACATTGTATGGATTCACAACACGCAGACTGACGTGGAACACGATCCTGTGACCTCCGTTGTAGTATTTACTTAATGATACGTGAAAGCGAATTGCTTTCAAGACCTCTTTCAGGATAGCCATGGAGAAATATCACACAGCTCTTGAGAGCAATTCTCATGTATCAAGCCGTGAAGACCTACATCAATATGTTGATGTGTGACATCCATTGCAGAGTGCACAATAAGAATAATGTACAGCCTCTTTGCCGGTTCACTGCTGGATGAAGGCCTCCCCAGGCCGTGTTGGTTATGAGGGTTGTTTGACCATACTCCACCATGCTGGTCAGTGCGGTTTGGTGAGGAGACTTTGTGCTCAAATCTAGTTCAAAGATGTTATCCTTGGCCAGAAATCAAATGCATGCTGCCGGGTTCATAACCCAGTGTGCTATCCCCACTGCCATCACTACACCCCTTTGCATGCCAGTGTGAATATCCACATTTGTTGAATTTGAAAGACTTACGAAAATTATAAAATCTATTTTAAGTATGTACGATCAAATACATATTGGCATGGGTATTTTAGTGATTCGTTACCATTCGTAGAATTTGTATCTGATGTCATCATTTTGGCATTTGTGCATATGCTTTTCATCTCCATGCTTCCTCCATTGCCCGGATAATGTTCTTTTGTGCTGCTCAGCAGTTGAGAGTGTACAATGTTTAGTTGACAGGTTACAAGTAAAGTCCAGAAATGTTAGAATTTCCTTATAATTGAAAACTACTTTCATCATTTTAAAAAGACCCACACGCTGTTTATAAGGTCACAGCAATATGACGGTGAACTGCAAAGCTAAGTTTTTTCCAATCCCTCCGCATTCTCCTGTGATCTCCACTTATATCTAGTTTTTTGGTGCTTATCTCGTACAGCTATAGTTTCTTTGCCATTTGAGAAGTTCTTGTAGGGTTGAATCGTCTGCTCGTCAATCAGTTGTGTTTAATTTCCCCATTTGCAGCCTTGCGAGTGTTAACCTTCTGTCTCATGCAATTGTGAGCAATCCTGTGAGAGCCTTCATTGGCGGTGCCATTCTCTCTGTCTGCTTGATTTATGGCTGCTTTGACTGTGCGTCTCAGAGGGCCCAACTTGCGTCAACCACCACACTCACAGATCTTATGCCACTGTGGACCTCATTATAAGTGCTGCAGTTTATGTTTAATTTTCTACGCAAGATACGTTTATGTAGCCTTAAATTGGTCTCCCACAGTCTCTCCCTTGATATTTTTAGTATAAAGGTATGCTGCTTTTTCAGTGCTCATTTTCCATTGTTGCTTAAAAGCTTCCATGCTTGGTTTCCAACGTTATTCTTGATGTTTATGCGTCCTTGAGGATATGAAAACAGGATGCATGGCAGTGATAAAAAAAAAGTACATTCACTTCTGTCTGCTTTATTAAACATATTTATTAAGTATCCTGTAAAAGAGAGGTAATGAAATTTGATTTCCTGGAATTTGTTACCACACCTTCCACTGAAATCATTATATGAACTCCAGTATAAAGATTGCTATATGAAAAAAGTCACCACACTTTGCCTCAATAAATATAATATACAATTTGATCGTCGTTATCATCCATTATCAATCCACTGCTAGATGAAAGGCTTCCCCAAGTCGTCACCATCTCTCATTCTACTACAATACCGATATTCATCCAAACACCTGTATACGAGCTTATTTCAGCATTCCATCTCCTCGGTGGATGTTCCATGCTTTGGCCATGACTCGGTCATTACTCTTGCCCATTGTCCATTATCCCTTCTACCAACAAGTCCTGCCCGAGTCCATTATTCTTTAGTGTGAATGATGTCAGTAACCTGCCTATGTTCTCTACAAAAATATAAAATTTTGAGAACAAACGCGCATTGGATAGCACTGCAAATCCATGAGTGCGCATGATTTTTCACTCGTGTTGTTTTCGCAGGAACTCATATTCTCTGTGGAGGGGTTCAAGCCCTTTGGCTGGTACCTGACCCTGGTGCAGTTTGCGTACTACTCGCTGTTTGGTCTCGTTGAGCTGAAAATAAAAAGCAATAAACAAAGGAGGTAAAGTATAATAAATGTAATAGTTTTCGTTGGTAAAACATGAGTTGTTGGAAAACAATCAATTTGCTGATTTATGCGTTTATTGGCAAGAATTATGCATGTGATCCTAAATTAGCTTCTACTCATTGTTAAAGATTTTCTTTGTGAATGTACATTGTTCTTACTTAATATTTGAACTGTAAATGTGCTGTGGGATTTGTGCTGAATAGAGGAAGTAATGTGGAAGTGTGGTGGTAGTAACAACATAGGCTGTCGTGACCTGTTGCCGTTGTACGAGGCGCCCTCGGCTCTCATCACCAGTGAAGTGCTCGTGCCGATTCACCATTTTCCTCCAGCCCAACTGTTGCCTCTCTCTCCCCTACTTGTGAATATTAGTACAGTAACAGTAATTGTACATTATTTATAACTTGTAGACAATGCTTTATAATGCCAATTTGTAATATACTGTATTTGCCATGTTATTTGTAAAATATGATAATGCACATATGGACTTTACTTGCGTCTTTTCTGCCATTAAAAAGTGTTTGCACTTCCCTTTTAGTGTTATCTGTTAGTATCTGTAATGGGTTTTGGAATATGAAAGTGTGAAATGTTAACAAAAAACATTTACAAAAATGGCATGTTAAGTCTGCAATGTATTGTTATTTAGTTGCAAATATCTTTCAAAACTAATTTCACCTTTGAGGTGCATTTTTGTAATACGGTAGAACTCCAAAAGTCCGTGGTGATATGGGGATGAGTATTTGCCGGTCCTGCAAACCGTGATCCACCACCACCCTCCAAAACTTTACAAACTCACGGAAACACAATTTTCTGAGGGAACACAGATTTCTGAAGGCGTGATTGTTGGAGTTGTGCCAGACTATAATTGGTTCTTAGAATTGTTCATTAATTTGTGCTTTGCTTAAACCAATTAATGTTTTCATTGTTATTCTAAATTGCAGGATTCCTCTACGAACCTATTTCATTATTGCCTTTTTAACTGTGGCGACGATGGGACTGTCAAACACATCTCTGGGTTATCTGAATTACCCAACGCAAGTGATATTTAAGTGCTGTAAACTGGTTCCAGTCATGATTGGAGGTGTGCTTATCCAAGGTAATCTCATAATTTGCCAAACTTTTCCATTCTGCTGCATGAAACGTGAAAAACAGTTTAAAAGCATTATCCTTGCAATGGAACTGTGCCTTTATTAAACATGTTAAATATTGCATTAGAGCATGCACGTAATTATCCATCCATTTTCTAAACCGCTTGTCCTGGTGAGGGTCGCAGTGGCAGCAGTCCAAGGAGAGTGGACCAGACATGCCTTTCCTTAGCAACAGATTCCAGCTCTTGCTGGGGGATTCCCAGACATTGAGTCTGAGCCACTCAGACTCAATGTCCTTGACCTCTCCCAGGATGCAAGAGAAGTTCTTTTAGAGGTGCGAGTTCAAATCCTTCCGCAGCTGACAGTCTGTCAAACGTTCCAAGGCCACCCTTACTGCTCGTTTAAGTCTCCCAGGTCTATCAGGCAGGCGCCCTGTGCATCGGCTCCAACTCACTACCAAGTGGTGATCAATTGACAGCTCTGCCCTCTCTTCACCCGAGTGTCCAGAACATACGGCCTTAGGCCCAAGGAGCTCTGGTACCAGGTACACTAATGAGCCTCCTTGTGTTCGAACATGGTGTTTGTTATGGACAATCCATGACTAGCACAGAAGTCCAGTAACAACTCACCGCTCAGAATGCACGTAATTAATGAAAGGTAAAAAAAATACATTGCGGTACTGCATATATTTCCCAAAGACGGCATGTCAGCTAAAATGTCGAGATTTTCCTCTCAGTGATGTGATTAAACAGCTTGTTTAACTCGTATGATGCAATGGTCAATTGAATCTGTTTTTAAAGTAATGCAATCAGAAATGTGGTTTCCTCCCACAGTCCACAAACATGCTGCCTAGGTTAATTGGCTTGACTAAATTGCTCCCCAGTACCCTGTGATGGACTAGCATCTCATTCTTTGTACAGTATAACCCTGCCTTGCATTCTTTGTCTGCCGGGATCGGCTTTGGCGCACCACAACTGTCCGGGATAAAGTGGGTATCGATCATTAATGAATCGGATATATGCATTGTATTAGTCACAATGGAAGCATTAACATTAACCTTTTATCCAGGGAAGCGGTACACCCTGGTGGATGTGTTTGCGGTGCTTTGTATGAGCCTTGGCCTCATATGGTTCACCCTCGCGGACAGTAAAGTCGTTCCCAACTTCAACGTAACAGGTGAGGCTCACTGGTTCTGCAAGTCAAGGCCGCTGGCTGGGCATGCCCCCGGGAATTCTTTTCATATGGCCGCTGGCATGGCAATGCGAGGCCTGGGTTTGCAAAAAATATATATCCATCACTCACCAGCTTAGCAGTACTGATAGGGGAATATTTGTGAAAAGCGACCAATTTATATGTCGACGTGTGGGCCCGGAGTGTGTGGGCAAAACCCCGCGTTGATATCAGGAAAATACACAAACTCCAGACGGAAAGGCACTTGAGCAGGGAGTCGAACCCTGGGCCTTATTGCTGTGAGGTGGCAGCACTATTCGCCGTGCCAGTGCTATGCACCGTACAACTCAGCCACCCACAGCAAAACGTGTGACAAGTAGTAATGACTGAGGCTTTGGCTGTGTAAAGGTGGCAACTTTGCTGCCACGTGTTGGGCCTGTGGCAGAACAGGGCAAGCTGAAGCCACGCTGTGAAGTGTGAGATCGTGCCCGCACCTCGGCACCACCCTGGGGATTCGATGAAGAATATTTTAATGCGCACTATGTTGCAGTGCCACCCAGCCGGATAACTAAATATAACATTACCATTTTCATCAAAACGCCACAGTAACGTGTCATTTGTAATGCCTGAATGGCTCTGCATGCAAACTTACTCCGATCTACGTTGCTCTTGGCCAGAAAAGCACTTAGTGGAATCGAGCATTTCATTTTAATACCGGCATCTACATCATTAAGACAACATTTTTACAACTTGCAACAGTCATTGTTTTATAAACTTGCTAAAGTATTGTGAATTAAGATGTCTTGTCCATGTTATCTGTATGTAATATGATAGATATTTTCCACCATTATGTTGAATGTATTTCCGTAAATTAAGGTGTCAATAATTTTTTTCCTCGGTGTCATATAATTGCTCATGTTTAATCAATCATTTGAATGAATTAACTTCATTAGTGGAAGGTAATGATTGTTGTCGGTTATCATAATGCAGTTGGCACTAATTGTTTAACACGTAGGTGCGTTATTGAATACATTTCAAATTTTGCCGGTATGCAATTAATTCTGTTTTACTTTCACAGGAGTTGTATTGATATTGCTTGCGCTCTGTGCTGACGCAGCAATTGGGAATGTGCAGGAGAAGGCCATGAAAGAATATAGTAGTTCCAACTCGGAAATGGTGAATAATTTTACACTCATTTCTCACCTCTGGTAACGTGGACAGGGGTTGTCCCAGATAAGAAGACCTAGTTGTGAGACAATTTCTTTTTTGGCTTTTACCAATCCATCGTTTGGTTCGGTACATTATGGAGCCACGGGGGTTGCTTTGAGCTTCCAGGATTTGACATTCATTGTGTCATGCATGCGACCTAGGACATTACTGTATCTAAATAAGGAATGCTAACAAACTGAACTCGGCTCCTTGCTCAGGAGACGATGCTGTCTAAGCAAAGTAACTCATGCACTTTGTCAGTCACATATTTAATTGAAAGACATAAGTTGAACAATAAGTCCCAGCCACTTCCAAGGTATATCATATGCATCACGTGTATTTGACATGACATGCAAGTATGGGTGGGTTTCCTAGCCTTTGAATAGCGTATGAGCTGGTAAAATTTGTTTTTAATGTACCAGATCACGTGTTGATCCTGCACAGGAGACAGGATGAGAGATTAAGTCTGTGTGCTTAGTGTCTCTAAGCACGGTTGGAGCTGAGTGTGTTGGTAGAATCTATGCCTCTGTGTTGTCATGCGTGTCAAATATTGTGTGGTGTGAATTTACAACCCGTAACACTGACTTTTCCATAAACTAATGTGTAGCCCCTGATTAACTACCGCAAATTAGTGCATATTATTAAAATGCACGTTCACACAATTGTGTCGTTTCACTTTTTGCTTTACAGGTGCTCTACTCCTATTCCATTGGATTTGTGTATTTGTTTCTTGGAATTGGACTGTCAGGAAGCTTCAGTACAGCCTTTGCATTTTGTTACCAGGTAAACTTTCAACTTTTAATACACATTGACAATAGAAATTGGATTGCTATAAAATGTATGCATCCGTTTGCACTTGGAAACAAACAGATGTAGTACAAATGTAGTTTAGTCCTTAGTTATAACTGAAAATAAATACATACATAATGTTATCTTATGGACCTCTAAACTGGGCGATATAGTAGGACTGGACAATATATAATTAAAAGTATCACAAATTACTAGGCTCTAATCCATTTCTTAAACAATATTGCTTGTACTTTAAAGTTTTATCAATTGGAAGCAGCGTTATAAACCTTCGCACCAATTTGATGCCTGACAGTAAAGTTAACGGCACATTTAAACAGCTTTTATCGCTAAATGAATGCAACAAGTTGTTCATTTGACAGTAAAACATGATAAAACACAGTAGCAGATGGCGCTTTCTAGGAATGGTAATTTTTTTCCCATCAATGAAGCGAAGAAGGCTTGTGATCCAGCACTTTAAAGGCAAAGGTTGATGGAGCACACAGACATTTTTTAAGACTCCCAGTCCACAAAGTACAATCCTCTGCAACAAGCGGAAAATGTCCGACCACTTGGCTACATCACTGTCCAGTGTTTCGAGTAGAATCATATACATGGCTTAATATTATATCCTGTTGGTTTAACATTGTTCAAGGACAAATGTTAAGACGTTTTATTTTTATAGCTGTTATTGTTGCATATCAAGCCATTTTACGTTCTTGGGTTAAATGTTTTTTTTACTATTTCAGAATCCTTTTCAGACGTATGGCTACGCTCTGATCTTCTCCATCAGCGGGTACTTTGGAATTTCATTCGTACTGGCTTTAATTAAACTGTTTGGAGCACTTGTTGCAGTAACAGGTAATCAAAGTTCATTGCATTTCCCATCCTGTGGCATGCCATGTTTTTGTTGCTGGAAAACGTTGTCCTTTGCTTTAGTAGGTGCGCATATTTGTCTCACCCATTTACCATGTAGCTCATTTACCATGTAACTTTGGGCAGAAAAGTTTATAAATCTAAATGTTGGGACTGTGCTGTCGTTAGGCTGCATAGGGCTTTAACCCAGTCAAGGACGTTGTTTGATATACGTTCTTAAGTCTAATTTAGACGGTTTTAGACATAAAATATAATTATAAAATATGAATAAGACATTTAAGAAAACGAACATCATGGACACTATGCATGTGTTTCTACAGAAATGAAAAATGAATGCTTACATTTTTCTGTATATTTCGTTCTTTATCAGCTAACATTTGGTAGTTGTTTGGCCAATTACGCATGATTGCGTCGAGTGACTGGGTGGCTCTTGATTCTGCGGCAGAAGAGTATTGAGCCACCTGCGCCACTGAGACCCAGCGTTGAAAAACGGTTTCGCAACAGCGATTTAATGATGATCATCAACGTGATGAGTTTGTGATCTCGGCATGATGTCTAATGAATACACGTGCACGTACTGGCCCTTTGTCAAACCGCTGCTGAGAGAGGGCCTCCTCATCCCATGCGAGTCATGGGGGTTATTTGACTAAACTTCACCTCGCTGGTCAGTGCAGGTTAGTGAAGGCAGGGTGTGTCGATGTACAGCACAATAATGGATTTTGCTGCAATGCCCTCCGTTGCTGACGATGTCACCCCAGAGCAGCCTATATAACCTTTTATCCATGGTGATCCCCTATCCAAGCACTATTCAGGCTCAGTCCAGCTTAGGTGTCGAAGGCATTCCTACTGATTTGGTCATGTAGGCCTAATGAATACACGAGGTATGTAATGATCCCGCGCCTGACAGTTTGATGAATGGTGGTGCATGTGGAAATCTATATTGGCTGCAAGGTTTACTTGAACCAATCAAATGCAACACGTATGACTCGATGGATGTATTATGAGCGTAATGGTCTCTTTTTAATCAATGTGCTTATTAATCGTCACATGCCTAAGTTGGTCGATTACAGCTGCAAAATTGTAATTTTGTGTAGGTTGTCTAAATTTGTGGTATAACATGATACCGCTCCAACCATTCATTAAACTAATGGAAGACAGTTTTTTTTCTTTATAAATGAGGACACAGGATGTACTATTGTGGTTCTTTGGTATCATCTTGTAGGTCATATGTTAAGGTGAACTTATATTCTGCTATCTGTAGGAAACTCAAATTTCTAATATGCTCCCATTGTGACTTAACTGACAGCAAAATGGATTTAAGTTCTGAAAGCCAAAAATATATACCACAGTGCTGTAACACTTTGCAGTTGCAACTATAACTAAATCTAACACAATTTTGTCATGAATGTTTTAGGCCATTTGACCGAGCTAGCATATGTTACTTGAAATGTTATTTTATTTAATATTAATATACATTTGTGCAGTCCGATTGATGTCTCCTGTAACGTGGTTGATCTGCCATGATCTTGTGTTATCTTTTTTGCTGTACAGCATATTCTTTTATTTCTTTTTGACATTCCATGAATGACCCAGGTGATTCTTGCAAATTAAACTATGCTCGTCTCGAGTTCTTACCCGTTTAAACTAAATCCGATCAACCTGAATACACCCAGTTTCAGAATATAAGCAGGTTACAGCCTGGCTAGTACTTAAAGGGTGACTTAGTGCATACTGAGGTATATTAGACATGGGGCTGCAGGCTGCAAGGTGGCCATATAATCTGGTTTTCCTCCCACTGGACAAACATTTATTACTAAAGTTTGGCCAAACACCTCAATCCAGAATCTTTCAGAATAAAGACTTGAGTGAGGTTTTCTACAGTAATGAAAGGACATTATAATAACACGCTTTAACTAAAAGTTTAGTCTATTGTGGAAAAATGTATTTATAACAAATCTGATTATATTTGTTCTTACCTGTTGCACACCCTGCAGATTACATTAAGAAAATCAGGTAGAGTAACAGCATTTACAGAATGCAGGCCACGGACAGAAGTCTGCCTTATGCATTCATATAGGTCAGTGAAGTTACGTTGATTTGGGGTTTTAATTTTGTATTGATTTAGTTTTTTTTCATTCTCTCTCGGCTCAATGCATGAAAATTGCTCTTAAGAGTTGTTCTTTCGCGATTGATTCTATTTGTACGGTTCATCGCATACTTGTCAACTCACCCAACGTGTAAGAACAGCTAACCATCAGTGGAGTTTGATAAACAGTTGGTGACTGTTTCACGTAGAAATGTGATATATTGTTGCAGTTACAACGGGAAGAAAGGCCATGACAATTGTGCTGTCCTTCATGTTTTTCTCAAAACCCTTCACTATACAGTAAGTAAAATTTACTTCCGTAAAGCTTAACGCTTATATTATTAAACATTGGTATTTTTAAATATCACCATTGTTATCTGGCCTTATCTACTGTACTGATTAATAAAATTTGAAGCCAAATATGCTCATAATGAAGGCTGGGCAGAAACAGCAGCTACAATGAGCATTACCAAAAAGATCCTGCCCATGCATAAATATGTTTGGCAGAGTCGTTTTTTCTGCCCTTGCATGCAGTATCCCCTTTTAGCTCAGTGGTATTGACAGTGTGCAGACATGCATTTGTGATCATATTTAACAAAGGTATGGATTTAACAGTGTTTGACCAATGTATGGATGTAGCTTTTCATGGCTCGGTGTATGAGAATTGCTCTTAAGAGCTGCTGTTTTAGGATAGCCATGTAGTTTTCCTCCTCTCTCCTCCTTGACGTTTTGCTTCCCAAATTGAAGGCATTATCGAGCATTGGAGGCATCAGGCTTCATGATTGGAGGCATCATCAGGTTTAGCCAAAAAGTGTTTTATTATATAGATCTGGAGGGTTATCGCAAAAATATGAACGTGCCTACATGATCTAAACTGAAAGAAAGCAATGATAAATGATTATTCGACGTGAAAGCCTTTTTTTGGCAAAGGCCAATCCCAGTTTGGAGGACCCTGCATGTTGACGCTTCCGAAAGTCCCATTACATTTTTGGATTGCGATTGCATTTAAAGTTGAAAGTCTGTAATGCAAATGCAGGACAATTTATTAAACGCATTGCAGCGGTCAGACCCTGAACATAAACCAGATTTTATATATTGGAAAAACATTGATATTTTGCCGCCAAAAAATTTGGAACAGTCATCAGCTGTGAAGCTTTACAGCCCTAAATGTTTGTGATTTCAAGGAAAGCTTGTTGACTGTGTATATGTAAACTATGATGTTGATTTCTATAAGAAAAATACTGTAAACTTTTAATAAGTCTGCAAACTATGTCAGTGCGATCTGGGGAAACATTGCAAAATATTTTGTTTTGTTTTTGAATGTAGGCTCACAAAATATTGCATTTGGATGTTTTCCAGGATGCTTAATCTAAATGACATCAGATTTTCAATAACTTAGTTTTTGATGCCTATTTGAAATATTGTGATTCTAAAGTTAATACAAATTGAGCAGAGTGATAACAGTTACGATTACATTCACGTGCTTATTTTCTGTTAACTTGGTAAATGCATGTGCAGGCAGTAACTGCTGTGCATGTTTCATGTTAAAAGCAGACATAGTTGTGAAACATTTTTAATAATATTTTCTTTTTCAGCTACGTATTCGCAGGAGCAGTGGTGGTGTTGGGGATTTTTCTAAATTTCTACAGCAAAAACGCTGACAAGCTCAACTGTGCTATGTTCTTCAGCCTGTGGAGCTTTCTGACAAAGAAACGCACGAGCTTTTCTCACACGGTGTGACGTGTAAAGTAATGGGGTAAATAAGGACCAAGGTGCGGGTTATATTTTTCATGATTTTACTGGTCTTATTTGGTGGAAAGATGGCCATTATGCCAACGGTGTTTGAGTAATTTCTGTTCACATCCTAGTTTTACGGTCTTCTCACTTTACATTTCTACAGAACCCCCAGTTCAACGAATCCCTTCTCGTCCCATGTCTCATTTAAAACGGGTTGTACGTTCTACATGCCCATTGTACACCCATTCAACGCCACACATTCAGTGTTGGCAAGTGGAGGGGAATATAACCCCGACTGGCAGAATGCAGACAGGAATCGGCTGTAACTCATGCTGCTCTGCTCCACTCAATTTATCTGATACAGTCGGCAACGGACGATCCATTTTGCTACTGGAAAGACGCGTTGACACTTCCAAATAGACCCTGTCTGTTGATTTATTGTCATATTATGTACGTGTCCGTCAATGATATGTGGAGGCATAATGTGTATATTTTTTCTGTCTTAAGAAAATATTGTAAAAGAAAATATTTAAGGTGAAAAAACTTGATCAAACATGGCTTTTTGTAAAACGTCCCTCTTTCACGGTAATTAAACATATTTGACTAAAACCAGTTTTGTAAAGCGCACTTATGTTCAGGAATTTAACGTTACATTTGTAACTAGCTGGGTGCATTGGCACAAGCCTGTAAATCAGTGCTAGTAGCTAATGCACATTTCTCCATGTGCTGGAGCCAAGGGATGACCATACAGAACAATTACACTGTGCCCATCTGTGCAGTTTTTATTGTAGATTTTCTGTAGACGGTCCTATTTTTTTCCTATACACAAAACACTTATTAATTAGGAATTACCCAAACATCCTAATGCAGGACACCACCTGAGATGGTCTGGTCTTAGTGAGGCTTTCTCTGCCTAAAGGAATATAGTTGTCGTGCAGTGCCTGTGAGCCCAGTGACAAGACGTCATTCCCAGCCGTGGATAATGTCAATGATGAGTGATATATCTAATTCTCCTTGACCAAACCAGACTGATCAGCTTGGAGAAGTATGGCTAGTAAATCACAAGGCCTCTCCACAGTGTGGGGAGGCCATCTGGCATCAAATTGAGAGGGGCTGTACATTATTATAGTTATACATGTATTACATAGAATTACATGTAGAATTAACCAATCATTTTACTTTGTGACGTTTGGGTGAAAGGTGCTTTAAAAATCCAAATAATAATTATTAAGTAAGTACAATTTGTCACCATTATGTTCAATACAGCTTTCTTGCCTGATATTATAAATGTTAGGTTTATAGAGAGGATCCACACATGATGATGGGAGTGGTGAGAATGTGGCTCTTACTCTGCAGATATTGGGATTTGCAGGTGACAGATTAATGATAATAGGAATGATATTGGGATTTGCAGGTGACAGCAGATATTGGGATTTGTAGATATTGGGATTTGCAGGTGACAGCAGTCCAAGGACTGCTGTCGCGGTGACAGCAGTCCAGTGCTGTCACCGCGACCCTCACCAGGACAGGCGGTTTAGAAAATGGATGGATGGATGGAATGATACTCTACTGTATTGACCCAACAAAGCATCATCGAATGTAAAGACTTTATATCCCAAGAGTCCTGCTTAAGATGCCTTCTGCATTTATTTCTAGAACGTTTTTAGTTTACGAAAGGAGCAAACTGGATTTCCACGCTATAACCCTCACATACAAGAACACTCAAAGTATATATCCGGCTAGTTCACTTTCTTTCTGCACTGTACCATACAGTCATCCTGCAGGTATTAATCATGCACACGATCTCGGCACTATCCACTAACTCCTCTGCCAAGTCTGTCAAGTACTGATCAGGCCTCTTGAAGGCTTGGCCGGTAATTAATATCATGCCTTAATGGTATTCACGTTTTATTCTAATAAACTAATGTCGGTAGATTTTGTAACTCGTATGTGAAACCCACCTCCACTTTCAGTTCGTTTCTTTCTGCACGTAACTTAAAACGCACACTTAAGTGTGTTCTTTGTATCGGATTGTGCAATTCAAAAACATTGCAAATTGAACGATTGCTATTTGAGTTCCGTAGCGTACGCCTTTTTTATGGAATCCCGCTGCAGTGCACATACACGTGCGGTGCTGCAAACTTGAGAAATGCATTGCTGTTGTGCATCCTTGCACCGTGTTCAACCTGCAACGAGACATTACCCTGGGAAGCAGCTGTAACGCTTCTCCAGCCATGAAGTAATTCCAAGAAGGAAAGTCTCTGCTGTCAAAGCCATCGTGGCGGCTTTTTTGAGATGTTCACGGCGTCGCACTCGCGCACTCTCTGTGCTCGGGGCTACGGACATCAGCCGAGGCCGCGCAGTGACATGGCAGGAGGCCGCCTTCAGCCTGACAACGTCTGACCTCGCACGGGCCTCTGGACAGCACAGGCCATTGCCAGGATTGGCTGAACTATGGACCCCCCCCCCTCCACCACCGAAACACCTGCGTCCTTCGTCGCAACTTTTTACGTACTTTGA
This sequence comes from Geotria australis, assembly GCA_036362915.1. Taxonomy (NCBI): domain Eukaryota; kingdom Metazoa; phylum Chordata; class Hyperoartia; order Petromyzontiformes; family Geotriidae; genus Geotria; species Geotria australis. The sequence continues at coordinate 12,625,776 of JAZEWU010000004.1, forward strand.
AGGGTTTTTGGGAACTTCATTTTGGTGGCGATGAAGACGATGATTCTGGGAAGGTTGCTTTTCACGATCGGTTGCACAATGCTGATAATAGCTTTTACTGTATACTTGCCCCTTGTTTAGCCGTGGCACATGTGTATGAAGGTTTACGCGGTGGACATGACCGGAGGAGTGTCTGGTCGATGGAAAAGTGAATGCACGTCTATAAGTGCTTTTTTTTTTAAAACGGAACTTTCTAATAAAAGAAGACCGTTTCTTTTGGATAACGCTTCTGGCATCGAGTGGTTTCTCTACATTCTGCCTTGATTGGGCAGTGACATGACCCAGCAATTCTGCGTTCGCCGCTTGTGGCAGAGGTTTTACGGCTCAAATTCAGAGGCCAACCTGATTGATACTGCGGGCGTAAGAACCCTCGCAACACGCGCCGTCTGCTTCGCAGTGCAGGTTAAAGACCCTCGAACGTCTTTCACAAGAGTAGGCCACCGTGTGCTGGCGTCAGGATCCAAATTTGCCAAATACGAAAATGATCCATTAATTACTGAAATGGGATTATACACATATCATTGCTCCCTTACTGGTAAACGAATGCCTCAGGTCACCTACAACTGAGGCTCGTCCTGGTTTCAGAGGTCTCACGTGGTTAAACAAAATAAACATGAAACTTAGTCCGAGATTGACAGTTTACACTGCCTTGCTATGCATTCAATCGCACACTTACATTGTAAAGCCTAGGAATAGGGTTGTTTGTTCATTGTAGCTGTTAGGAGGAAGTTGGAATGGAGGATGTTCCGCATATTGGTAGCGATGGGCATCATGCCCTTTGGCAGGATAGGGTCAGGGAATTGGCAGGTTAGAATTCTAATGTGGCAGGAAGGCATTACAGACGGTCGGGAAGAAGAGAGTGCGATGGATTGGACGTGTGTGCAGGATGGTGGCTGGCCAGCTACCTAAACGGGAAGACCTAAAGCAAGAAGGAATGAGAACGTAAAGCAGATCATGGAGGACACGCATGGGCTGTAGCAGTTGCAAGATCCCAGGAAAGCGGGGAATGTGCTATGGTGTCAGTAACATTTTCCTTCGTATGGAGGAAATGACCCAGAAGAAATTTCACATGCGCGTCGGATCAAGTCGGCTACTGAACAATAGTGCAAGTCATTTACACTTTGAAACGGTTGAATGGATTGCTTTGATGGTACGGTGACCTAAGGTAGGCAGTGTTTTCTAGGCAGGGGACCTGCGGTTCTCGTGACGTTTTCTGTTATTCTTCTGTTCTGTCCACTTTGCGTACCAGCAGGGGGCAGGAATATTCTCGCTGCGCACTCCTTAGAGCATGACGTGCATGCCAAACATGCAACGTGCAACAGTGTGCAGTGTCCCGCAAGGCACAGTGGCGTTCGGAATACACATTTGCTCTGGACGCGAGCTGTCGTCTCAGCCTACACAAAAGCAATCACACATTCTCTAGACCGTGCCCAAGCATCTGTTAAACGTAAGACAAATGATTTGCTGATATTGCGTGGGCATTAAATAACAATAGCATTTTATAGAGCGCCTTTCACCCGAGGGTCACAAAGCGCTGCACAACGACAGAAAAAAATAAATAAAAACCAAAGCAACAAAAAAATAATTAAGGCTGCTTCGAATACACTGAAAGGTCGTGAAACTGGCAATCTTAAGAGC
>JAZEWU010000004.1:12629300-12671472 GCA_036362915.1 Geotria australis
CACATTCGTCAATGACACTGTCGCAAAATAAAATATTTAATAGGCGACATTTTGGCTCTTTCAGAAATACATTTTGGGCCAAAGACCCTCTGTGAAGGGCCCTTATATGAAGGACCAATGACCGTAACGCCGCCTAAATTAGAAGTAGGTGACATGCCATCCCTGACACATTACAGGTGATACGTGGGCCTTTGCGGGGATACAAGGCGAGCGATTATGAAGACCCAGTTTAGACTGTTCCTTCCAGTTTTATAAAACGACACGGCATAGAGAGGACTTTTTTTTTATCCAGCAGTGGACTGACAAACAGCTGTAAATATCAGCATCGCGAATTAGTTAACACTCTGCAGGTGATGATTGTTTTTGAAAGACTCATTAAACAACTGGAATGAAATTCACAGCATGTGCTTTGCACGAATGGTTTTTATTCCACGTGTCCGAATCTGCGTTACATTTTTACCTGTTGATCCCAGGTGCTCCTGTGTGCCCGCTTTGTGCATTTCGTGAAACTAACTGTCAAATTCCAGTTGCCGGTAACCCTTCCAGTATTTTAAAATTGCAAGATGGACTGTGCCACGGAATATTGGGAGCAAGGCGCGGTGTGATTTAGTCAATTCATCAACCGCTACGAGGTTCAGGAGACAGGTTTGTGAGGAAAGGGAAACAGATATTCCAACAATAACGACAACAATCAACACGTTCACCAATAACATCGCCTTAAACGGACAAATATAGGCAACACATATATACTACGTGATTTTATTGTTTTAGGCCATGGTGGTATTGACGAATGTGTTCTTCTTCTTCTTTGCGATTCTTCGAAGCACGATGGCTAGCTTCTGGACATCGTTGTCTTTCAGCTTGGCTTCGAATGTGTTGAATTTGTTTCATTATGTTATTTCTGCTTATGCATTACTGCCAACGCAGTAGCTGCACCATCAAATGTGGGGGCATCCTGGTTTCAGGGAAATGCTCTTAAGAGCTGCTCTTTCACGATAGCCGTGTCGAGCGTTCCTCTCCTTCGCGACGTTTTGCCTCCCACGTCGGAGGCATCATTAGGCTTCTAAAAAGCTACATAACTACATCCTGGGTTCAGTTAGGGTGAGTACACGGCACGGAAATCATTACGATGGTAAGCTCCACGTGTGAATTTGAAACGTGAAAATTCTAAGGGTCACGGACGATATCCCTCCGTGGGAGGCTCCCCTTATCATTTACCGGTCGTGGTCTGTCAGGAGACCAGATAAGAATCTCATCCCAAAGAGTAGACGTCTGTGCTTTAGGATTAACGTTTCTTTCAAGCAAAGGCTTATGAATGACTGATGTTTTATTGAAGAATGAAGAACTTTTGAAACACACGTGGGGTCTCCCAATCGGATTGGGAGATCGGATGCCTGATTTTAACACCACGGTGGTGGGATGTTATCTTAGTCGCCTGGTACCCACGAGGTCACGGGTTCGACCCCTACCCTGACGACTGTATATTTGGAGTGTGCATGTTCTCCCTGTGGCCGCGTGGATTTTTATCCGGGTCCTCCGATTTTTACATCCACATTCAGAAACATGCGTTTAGACTATTTCGCTGCCACTATAAATTTCCACATGTGATGATACCAGCCACTTGGTTGCGCTATCACGTGTGGCCAGGTAGCCTCTGAAATGTCGCTAATAGCTCAGTGGGCTCTACACCTCTATCTGCTCCTCGTCCTCGAGCAGCAGTGGAATCATTGTGTGCGTTACACATTGCATTATTATTATTATGAAATATTTTTAATAATCCCATGGCTGGTGATGTCATGCGTAGCCTTTAAATGTTGAAAGTGGCCATGGATCAGGGTCAAGTCCCTACTCTTTATACGGCCGCCTACATCCATTGGTGTCAGATTTGTCCTTTTAATGCCATCCTTCATGGATGTATTTGCCAAAACCATTGAGCTAAGATGAAGAGGCGATAATGATTTGGTCAGCTTCCAGGCATAATTCCACCCTTCTAGAGTATAAGCGATTGTAGGAATGGCCACTGAGGACCTGACCTTGTAGGAACCGTGATTTAATGACCCAATTTTTTCATCATATCAATGTATAGTGATTATTGGAATCAAGCCATCAGGAAACTGTATGCGCACAGAACGCGCGTTTTATGAGAAAAATCACGTCTTTGATGTGAATGTGCATTGGAATCCACGGTTCTATTTTTGTCTCTCACCCCCACACCCGTTCCAATTTCATCACCAAAAAAATAAATTTTTCAAACCTTGTTAATACCAGCCACCAGCTTACAGTAAAACTATCACTTTTGAGGAGCATCTGCCGATGCATTTGTCCTATCAAAATCCATCACATTTTTTCTACGTTTCCTACCTGTATTTGTATTAGCAGAGATTTTTGGCATAATTTCCTTGAGGATCATTAATTAGGCAGGAGCAGTCGTGGTTATTAGCAGAGAATGATTTAACACACTCACTGAATAAATAATACAGAATTGTAATTTAGTACATTACATTTTACAGGAGATTGGATTAAGGAGTTAAGATGAAAGCAGATTTGAAAAGTTAAAATAAACCCAGTGATGCAAATGATGCATTGCTGCGGATTTAACTCTGATATATAAAACGTCTGTCAAAAGCACTCGTCACCTACAGCAATGCAGCCTTCTGTCAATCCACTACTGGATGAAATCCTCTCAACGCAATGCAATACTTTACCATAATGATCAGTGGGCTTGTGAAAGGGTAGGGGTCCAGAATTGGTTCACGTATCACGCGCCACTGATGTTTGACCATGGCTGGGAGTTGAACTTGGGATACTGGGCACTGTGGAGCATCGCATGACTGATCGCTGTTCCATCGCACACCCCACTCGTTAGTTCTGCAGCGCGCGCCAGAAAAATCAAGCCGAGGCTCATAATTGATTTTAAATTCATGAAATTTATTCGGTCAAAATAAGCAGTTTCAAGTAAATGTGGTCAAATTTTTAATACATGTAGGTTAAACAACAAGGGATCTTGAGCACATTGAAGATGTTGATTAATAAAACAACATTACTGTTATTATAAAAACTGTGTCACACCTAACTATTGACTTCATCTTCCATATAACTAACTTGTGATATTGGCTAAAACCACACGACCACGAACCCATTGTTATTATCGGAAAGGATTTCTGTAGATTTGTAGGTTTTATAGCTTCGGTTATAGTATTGCCATGTGTAGACACGATGGATGCAAATCTTCTTTACCGGTAGTGAAAGGAAGTAAAATGATGAATGAGAAATGTGTTATTTAGTGTAAACTTCTAACTTGTTGATATAGTTATATATTATACACGTCTTAGTTTAAAAGATCACTGGCGAGAGCTAAGCAAGGAATGTATGACACACAGTATTTTACACCTGATGGCTTGTGGACCTCACGTGTGTCTACATCCCTTGCACCATAACCTCCATGACATGAACCAAAATCCCACACTATGGGACTAGAGTGACAAAGTGATCTAAGAGTGTGTGTGGGGTTTTCGGCTGTAGCCATACAAAACAAAGCATATGTAGCTATACTAACTGCAAACTATTGAAAGGTAAATGCAATAATTTATATCATTTTTGCTACAAAAATGTAGAAGGTAAAAATGCATGCACATAATATGTGTTAACTGTAAAGAAAGAAATAACACAATGGCCACTATCCAACAACCATGTATGGAAAATGGAAAAGCATATCTCCTACTAAATATTTAGCCCTCTTAACCTATTTTAATGTAAAACGATTGCTACGGTACAATTAAACAGAATTGTATTTATTTACCCTGTCACATTAAAAATGGTGTGTGTGTGTATATATAATGACAAGGGTATTTATCTTACAAAAAGGTTGTACATATAGGGGGGTTTGTATGGAGAGAGAGATATATACAAGCACAAAATGCGGGGGGAAACCATTGGAGGTACACTGAGAGGGATATGGCTTTGAACAACACTTTACATCAAACCCTGGTATTGATCAACCTGTGATGCAGTGAGCAAGGAAATCTGCACATTCATCTGCGGATACTTTTTGTTTGTTTTAATGTGTGACACGCCTTACCAAAATAAACATCAAATTAGTCGCTCTCGTTTGATATGTTCATCGTTTAAACAATAATAAGAATAATAATCGTACTATGCACTTCAATAGATAGGTGAATGGTAACGTTTTAAGGCAGTTAATACTGTACGAGGAACCGCAGTCGTTCGCTGTAAGCACTACACCGTGGCGTCCCATTGTTTTCTTTCCACCTTTGTCGCGTCGTGACGCGTGCCAAATGACACGTTTGCCAAGCGCTGTCAATTTTGAAAGAAATATGCGAGCGAGGAATTTTAAGTCGTATTAAGATTGGTAATTTAGTCCGAAATCTGCTAAAGTCATTCTAGAGAGAATTTGAATAAGTGAGTAAATTTTGCGATGGTTTATATGGCTTATTGGAAATGTTGTACATGGCACGACAGCACAGTTTGCTGCGCACCTCTCAGAAGCCATGAACTTCATGTTTTCTATTGCTTTCCACAGAAAAATGTGGTATTTTCCATGCAAATTACTTGGAACGTTTTATCTACCCTTCTTATTTTATACAAACTCCACACATTGTATACTCATGTCGATGACAATCTATTTTAGGAAATAATTATAATAATGTCTTAAACTAGAACAGTTAATTTTTTTCAAGTGAAAAGTCACCAATAAACCATGCAGATTGTATAAAGAAGAGTGCCAAGACGGAAGCATTTAAGTGCAAAATTGAACATTTCATTTATGTACAATATTAATGTTAAATATTCACAGGTATTCTTGTACAGCAGATTACAGCACTGTATAAATTATATATGTACACCAAGTTTCAGACTTCTGATTCCACACTTGGCAGCTTGCTGTAGACCCTTCTAATGCAAGTACTATTGATGGGTCGTGGCACTGTCCACCCATCAGTCTTGCTTAGAAAATAAGGCATTTTGGCAACTGTGTCTTGATTACAAAGTTGAATTTCTTCTGCTGAGTTGTGTTTTTGAACCCAGCCCATGCCGTCTGATTTATTGATGGGAGGGAAGTGTCTGTTGTGTGCTTGATCAGCAGCGGCCGCCCGTCGACCGAAGTTAGTTGTGTTTAAGTAACCCCGGTCGGTGTAGGACGAGCTCAGCGATTCGGGGTACGAATCCGCAAACGCCTTGTGCGGCTGGCACTCGGGCGGCTGGTGGTGGCTCTGCTGCAGCCCTGCCTCGGCCTCGCCGGCGTTGCTCGGCCGGTAGCAGTGCATCGTCTGCACGGACTCGGCGCCGTCGGTGTCTCCGAACTTGCCCTCCATGAAGTCGCTCTTGGCCGACGCGGCGGAGTACATCTCGGTGGACGACTGCTTGTCGTACTCCTGCGCGTAGCCGTGCTTGTAGTGCGACTCCTTGGGCGGCGCGTTGTGCACGTTGTGCGACGAGAAGGAGCTGAAGGAGCACTCGTCGTCGCCGCGCGTCCGCTTCTGGCGCTCCGGGACGTAGCGCTCCGCGTGCTCCGACATCGGCTTCTTGTCGCCGGGGCACTTGCAGGCGACGCACTGGTGGCGCCCGCCGCCGCCGCCGCCGCCTCCGCCGCCGTGCGTGTTGCCGTACCACTTGGAGTGGCTCGGGCAGCTCCGGGACGAATGGGCCAGCTCTGCACCCCCCTTGTGCACGTTCATCGGCGCGATCTCCTGACATTTCATCCGGCAGCCGCTGCACTCCTCGTGCTGCGGGAAGTACGATCCGATGGAGGAGGTAGAACGCATGGTGGCCTCGTGCTCCGCGAAGCTGTCGCTTCGCTTGAAAAGCGATCGCTTCTTCGCGGCCGGTTCGAGAACGTTGGGGGCATCGCGGGTGAATATCTTTGGGTCTTTCCAGTCCATGGATGCATATTTGGTCATTATACGTGGGGGCGGCATTCCGTACAGTTCTTTCTCCTTGAGCGAGAACCTTCCCGGAAGGCGGCCGCCGTCGCGCAGATTCCGGTCAAACTTCCTGTAGGGCACGTTCTTCTCCCGGTAGGCGTCGTGTCTCAGGATGGGGCTGTGCTCGCGTATGTCTTCCAGGTCCGATACGTAGCCTCTTCCCAGCTCCGATCCGTTCTTGTACATTTTCTGCGACGCGATGTAGGCGTGCGAGGCGCTCCGGCGCATGCCCCGCAGCCCCGGCGCCAGCTCCCGGGGCCGCTCGGACGCGTGGCGGGACCTCGCCATGTTGCGTTCCGCCTCGCCGAATTCGTGGATCGTCGTGTTGACCGAGTTGGCGCGAATGGAAGGGTGGATCTGCTCCTGATCTTTCAAGGAGAAGGAACCCCTCGAGGACAACCTCACGTTGGAACGGTACTGCGATGTGGCGTCGCTCTCGTGAAAGCTCGTTTCCCGTAGGCTGGAGCGATGCGAAGACGGGTTGTGGTTGTACAGGACCGAGTTGTTTATCGACGTTCTGTGGTAGGGTCCGTTCATTCCATGGGTTGGCTGTGGCACGCGTTCGTTGTTGCTGCTGCGATGCGGCGTCGAGTTGCTTCCGTTGATGTGAGTCAAGTTGGCCATGCTTCGTGCGGTTTTCAGCAACCTCACGATGCTCGAGTTCGTGTCCATCACCCGCTTCTTCGGCGACTGCATGTATTTCTTTCGATTGGAAATTTCTATTCCGTAAATGCAGCTGTACAATTCCTGGAGAGACACACGAAGAAAGGACACCCGATTCACTGGAATTCATTTGTAAGAGTGCACACAGTCTGTTGTTGAAAAGCTCACTGAAAAAAAATTTTTCAGAGATGCCAACGATGCACGTGACACCACAGACAAAGATCCCCTGGCACGGCACACGAGGGGGTTAATGGCCAGCACCGCATCCAACCGCCTTTGTCTCCCTAGCGGCTATGTTTATCCACCAAACCAGGTACTTATTTCAGGCTGAGTCGACCTAGGGAAAGCCCAGGACCGGTTCAAATAATCGTCACTGGTGTTGGTTGCCGTGAACGGGAATCAAACTCGGGTGTCCGGCTTCGTAGCACAGCGTGCTAACCACTACACCACCGCGCCACACGCACCATCATAGTTCACAGTTTGATGCTGCACGTGGCTTGGGGATAAACCGAGATGAAAATCAGTGAACGTGAACATCTGAGTCTCGGGGAAAGAAATTCATCATCATATCTGTAACAAAAAAGGCAACTATATCTTATCTTTTCCAGGATATTATTTGCTTATAAGATCAATGTGGCCAGCAACATCTCAGAATCTGTGCTCAGACTGCTGTCGTCTGCCAATTCGACTTTGGAGATATAAGCCTAGTCTACTGGTGCCTCTTTCACTCACACAGCATTCTCCGGATTCTAAGACACACTTTTTCTAGCAGGTATTTTAAAGTCAAATGTTGGGGGTGCATCTTATAGCCTGGCCAATTGATGCCAGGCACAAGTTTTACATCCATATTAATTTCTGGAGCGTCTTATAATCCGATAATAAAGCAGATCATGTGGTAACAGGCTCTGTGAGTGCCGTTGTTGATAATAAAACATCTAAACAAATGAGTGATTGCAAGGATATAAACTTTGACATGGTATGTGGTTCATAATAAAATCATTAAGAGCCCTTCATCAAGCCACTGTTGGATGACGGCCATCTCCTATGTACTGTCGGTCATTGGGGTTGTTGGAGCATACTTCACCACGCTGGTGAATGGAGACGTTAACCACGGTCCGGAATTGAACTCCGATCACCAGTTTAGTAGCAAAGTGTGCCAACCAGCATGCCACCATTTCCCCATAGCGGCACAATGATTGCGGATGTCTTTCCATTAAACGCACGCGCGTGAAGAACCATCGATTTACATTAGGCAGTGCGAGTTTCCAAAACACACTTAGGTCCAGCGCATTACGGAGGTTCACACAACGGCAACATTTTACGTGCAATGAAGCCCGTCGCCGCTGCGCTCGGGGTTGTTTATCGGAGCGATGTGTCTGGATAAACACAGCCTGTGGCGGCAGAGTGGAGGAGCGACGTTTGTTTTGAGCCATCACAGTCATCACCGTGGTTTGTGCTGCATTCGACTGGGCGCTCGCTGCATTATCGCCGTGGGTTCCCAACTCGTCGCGGATCGGGTTGCCAACGCGAACGGAATCAGCAGCTAACCTCAAAGCAATCCGCGATATTTTAATATGAACGGTATAATTGACGGCATCACGTCGTATTGGAGGGAAAATAAATGTTTCCTTGAATATCTTAAGCCAGAATTGGCATTGCTAGTGGTGCGTGGCAGCAGCTGTAGGTTCAGTAACGGCAGCTGCTCGCCTGTTGTGTGCGCGTGGGCGCAATTAGTGCCTCTCTCCCCGTAAGCACCACGCTCACCATCTTGTACGCAGCTCGGTGGATAGAGGCACGGAATAACCAATTGGGCTAAATTTAGACGGAATGCTGGTGACATGGCTTCCGCCGCACACGTAGCCCCGGCCGCCGTGTTCGCACAGAGATCAGCGGGATACTCGGGGCACATCGCAGAACAGTTGGGGCCATTTATATTGATGTAGGTTTTTACGGCTCGATGTATGAGAATGGCTCGTCTTACGAGCTGTTCCTTCGGGATAGCGTTTGTCCTCTCGCTACGGCAATCCCGAAAGAGCAGCTCCTAAGGGCAATTCTCAGTGTTGTTTATGTATTATTTTAATTCCTCCACCTCTCCTCTCCAGTGTTATTGTGATTGTACCGTAAGCATCATGTCGTGATATGAAATATCCATTTGGAATTCTGGCAAAGGTTTGCATCGGCCCATGCAAGAGAGGGGGCTGTGGATGATGGGGATTTCACTTTAAATGATTCTGAAATATCTTCAGATGCCTCATCCCTTTTAGCGATCAACACTTCCCTACCCGCCCTGCTATAGAGATAAATGTTCAGGAAAACACATTCATTGTCAGAAACCGCTTAATCATGTACAGGGTTGCAGTGAGCCGGAGCCTATCCCGGCAGACACATGGCGCAAGACATGGCTATACCCAGGATGGGATGCCAGTCCATCACAGGACACAGTCAATCTAATATTTTTAATTCTCGGAGCGGGAATTTATCTAAATTATACTAAATGTAACGAGGTTTTGTTGTTGTTGTAAAGCAATTAGGTACCTGGCTAAAATCCAACAACTCACTGCACTTGAGAATCCACTTCATCGACTGGCAGCTGCCCAGCTTCAAACCGGGGTCCCAGTGGTGCCAGCTCAGCCAGGTGATGCCCTCTTAATCAGTACAACGTACCCATCGCTCGAATTGTTACTGCTGTTCCGTGTGATCTCTGATGAATACTTACTTGAAGGACTTCTAAGGTGGCCAGCCAGAGCCAACTGACTGTCAACGGATGATTTGTTGATGCTGCTGCTGCTGTGTTGGCAGTGGTGCACAAGCACGATTAACAACATGAAACACCCAACATATTCATCAATAACACTGTGGCCTTAAAAGAAAATGACCCTAGTTCAGCACCCATCTATGTGCTATGAATAAGGGCCATTGCCTGACATGTCACCTATTATAGATTGTTCCCTCATAAGGCCACGGTGTTAATGATGAATGTGTTGAATCTTTTCTTCTTCCCTCAAGAGTCGTGAATTTCATCAGAGCTACATTATGTTTACCTAGTTGGCCTCCATTTACACCCTCTTTACACCTTTGATGCTAAATTTCATTTAGCATCTGCTTATGCAGAAACTAAAAACCGTCAAAGTGATGATCAGGTTTTACTTGTGCCTCTGTTGCTATTGGTCGCATTCACCCGCGATAAGCTTTGGCTCTCCTCAGCAGTTTGTTCGAAATAACATGTAGAGTCTACAGTTTGTTACCGATCTATGTTCACAGTAGACCGCTTCATTCATTCGTCAGTATAGGCAGAGTATTATTTTCTTGACTCATTTTCGACGTGCAGGTGCAGTGAGGCCTCATTCTCACCAAAATGAAATCGGGAAGTATACGACCTATGACGATTTAACAAGAGAAAAGGTTTTACCCTTTCTGACAATGCAAGTGTTAAGATCTTCGAACACCAAATAGACACCTTTCACAAGACATCAAGTTTGCCAGAAAGGGTAAAACCAATTCTCTTTTTACATCATCTCTATACTGGCAAAAAGGTGCCCATAGTTACGACCTATGACCTTTACACTAGTTCAAAGGGTTGTCAGGCAGGTCCGCTTGGAATGTTTCTCCCACCGCTATTGGGATCTTTGATAAGTTCAATTCCTTTGGTTGTTGGAGCGCTTGGAATTGCAGTGACCCTTAAGAATCCAGGAACCTTTAGTGTTGAAGATGAGCTATGTGTGACCTATGACCTTTGATCCAGATCTAAAAAAAACCGTGACCACATAATAATCACTGCCGGACTCACCAGTTTCTAGTGATGCAGTGTGTATGATACAAGAAGGCAGGCCGTGCTATGGATGGTATTAGCCCTCTCTGTAAGATAGGCTACCACCAAATACAGTACATGAACATTGGCTCACCCAGTTACTCTCCAGGCAGCTGCGATCTGAACAGCATGCCTTAATGTGACTTAATAACCTGAGCTGCGGGCGGTAATTGAACCGACGTTAAGAGCATTTATTAGTTTGTTTTGTATTCGCATCCTTGGCCTAGGAACATTTGCTGCTATTTCGGTCAGACGCTTGGCCCGCGCGCAATGCGCTGACCCGCAAACGAATTCCTGATTCACGAGGTGATGCCCCAAAACCCTACGCGACCCCGAGCTGCCCCCCGCAGAAGTAGCCGAAATTAAAATTCCCGCGGGTTATAAGCCACGGTTCATGGTTCTGTACGAGCCTCCGTCGTCGCCGGTCGTGGTTGTTACGCTGCCGTATCGTGACAAGCCTGCAATAATCTCGACACGTCCCCCTCCGATCGTGGTCTCTCAAGCTGAACTAATATGGTTCCCTGCTGGGATAATAAAAGCCTCGGTTGCCACTCGTTCTCCTCTGCCAGAGGCTCCCCCGCTCGTTCCTCTGTCTTAGAGTCAACGCGAGGAGGCTTGAGCAAGCGTAAATTATCAGCTGTTCCTCTTACGTCTCTGTGCCCGGTCGGAGTGTGACGATGCATTGACCCATTGATTACGATTTATTCCCACTGTCCCGACGCGGGCATCACATAGCTTGCGTGTGCACGTGGTGTGCGTGTGCGTTAGAATCAATTATTTACAATTTACACAAATGATGTGCAAACCATATGGTAATGGTATAAAGCTAACTGTAAAAACGAGGCAGAAAATATGAAACGGTAAAAAAAGAACTGATCCTTAAATTGAATTGTGAAGCTGAATTGTATGATTTCTCAAATCGCTGGGATTGGAAATCATTGCTACACGGTGCGGCGCGGTGAGTAGTGCTGCCGCCTCACAGCAAGAAGGTCCCCAATTCGTATCCCGGCTCGGGTACATTTTTGTGTGGATTTTGCATGTTCTCCCCATGTCCACGTGGGTTTTCGCCAGGCACTCCGGTTTCCTCCCACAGTCCAAATACATGCTGCTGAACAGGGTAATTAGCCTGTTGACTAAATTGCCCCCAGTGCCCTGTGATGGACTGGCATCTCATCCTGGGTATAGCCCTGCCTTGCACCCTGTCTGGTGGGATAAGCTCCGGCTCACTGCGACCCTGTACACTGTGTACAGGGTTAAGCGGTTTCTGACAATAGATCGATGAATGCTACACGGTGCCATAACAGAGCCCAATATGTGTCCCTGTAATGCCACCCCTATTGCCGCTCTGAGCAGATTCACTCATGACGCTGCTAATTGCTGGACGGCGATGAAGGAGGCTGTGCATCGGCAGAATCAATACCAGAAGTCTAATAAGATATTCCCGTCTCTTAAGTTTCTGTGCACCACTGAATGCCGCACATTATACGACGCTCAAGAGCTGTTGCACGTCTGGAAGTCTCACTTGCTGGAATAGATTGGGTGGCATGCGTTGTCAGAAGCACTGGAGGATTGTTTGTTTTATCTGGTCCCATGCTGCCACTCAATTACGCGAAATCCCTGATTGTTCGGCCTTTCAGATGGCTTTCTATAGATTTCTCAGTGGCTTTCAAAGAAACACCTTTTTGAAGAAGCTCGTTCCGTTAGTAGCTTTTCAAGCTGAAAGACGACGATGTCCAGAAGCTAGCCATCGTGCTTCGAAGAATCGCAAAGAAGAATTGTTGACAGAAAAACCAAGGTTTCGTGGAATAGAGACGGGACACAGATTTTGGATGCTGTCACTCTGGAATTTTACCGATACACCGATTGCTAACATAGTCATCCTTGGTTGCTCAGAAGGTCAGAGTGCTGAGCCGGCACCACTGAGACTCTCGGTTCGAATCCAGGCGTCAGTCATCGCTGACACTCGAAATTAAACCAGGATCTCAAGTGTAGTGAGTTGATGACCTCAATCCAGTCACTGACGACCACATACACAAAATACCTTCCATTAAATTGTAGGTTTTCACTTCATTTGGTTAAACTCTGAGAATGTAAACAGTGAGGTGACTGCTCTGCGACAAACCCCAATACAACAGCAGCGTAGGAAGGGGTGTTTCTTATTGCGGAAAGATAAAGAGGCCGCGAATATCTGTAAAAATCTCTCGCGCAGCCGTCAATGCAGCGGTCGCTTTGCCCTGCGAAATCTTTGAATGGATTTTCCCGTCTCGTTACACGATACCGTGATATCGATAGCGTGCGCGCTGGAAATAAAAAAGAGCGGGAGAAAAAAACCCAAAACATATTTAGACGATGAAATGGATTCCTAAGCTCGGGACAAAAAAGAACGACTTACGCTTGAATGGCATTGTGAACCTAATCGTGACAATTCATATAATTGAGAATTGCCTATTTCCTGCGAGCGTTCCGCCCTATCTCCTACGACACGGCTCTCCCGAAAGCACAGATCTCGAGCAATTCCCACGTATCGAGACGTGAAAACCTACACACATAAATACAATTCTTCACCGATGCGGAGGGTGGGGTGAATCACCGCACGCCTGGTTTTGTCACCGACGTGGATGAGCCGCAACACGGCCAGTGGAGGTGGTGCAACGCCTACGCAGCGGCGTTCCTGCGACGCGCTAACGCCCACAACCCTCCACCCCGCCTGTGTATCCCTGGAATATGTGCTGGCAAGTGCGCGTTTACATTCAAATACTTCAGCTGGATAATCCCTTGCTACGGGACATCTCATTTTCAAGGTTGTCAATGAGCAGTAGAATTTTGCATCGTAAATATACGTCTGAATATTAATATAAGTCTGAATATCATAGCTATTGCTGTGCCGCAGCGGATTAGACGATGGCTGATGACGATCGTGGTGATGCCCTATATAACGGATGACATCGCTGAAGATGGAAATAACGATTGCGTAGGAGCAACATTGTAGAAAATGACAGTTGCTTTGGTTATTGAAGGGTAGCGTTTGTTATTGCTTCTTAGGTTGCTTGATAAAGATTTAAATAGTATAATAGAGAGTAATTTACCGTTATTCACTTATTTTATCGTAACGAGACAATGCTGAGCGCAATCACCTTAAACTACTTAATTTGTAAGGTTCTGAAAAACAAGGCAAAATAAACAGTTTCATGTTTGATGGTTGCTCTTCAAAGCTGTTCTTTCGGGATAGCCGTGGCGAGCGCTCTCCCCTCTCGACAGAACAGCTTTGAAGAGTAACCATCATGAATCGAGCCGTGAAAACCTATATCAGTACAGCTTCATGTTTTACCGATGATAAGAATTATTATTATGATAGCACAGGTAGTATTATTATAATCGCAGAGGAATGTCCCCTGACAATACCTGGCTCACATCTTCCCACCAATTGGCATTTGGAAAAACAAACAAAAAAGTTCAAGCGGCACAAAAACCCAACTTACTCTGCTTATGGAATAGAGGAGGCCCGGCTCGTCATTTTCTTTATTCTTCACGCAGTGGCGTCCCACGTGGTAGAAGAAGTGTTCGCACACAAACACGATGAAGCTCAGGCCCATCGCCACCAGAAGCATGTAGAATACTCCTGCCATGTTGTCGATGTCCAGCTGGCTGCTCATGACGTCGTTTCGCTCGCCGTGGCAGATTCCCGTCAGCCATATCATCTCCAGCTCCTCCATTTCACCTGGCACAGAGATGGAAGTACAACACGCACCCGTCTATAAACAAAAAAATGAAATACGCGATTTGGGCGGCACGGTGAGGCGTTGGTAACACTCGCACCTCACAGCAAAAAGGAACTGGGTCCGATTCCAGGCTTGGGTGCTTTCTTGTGTGGAGTTTGTGTGCTCTCTCCGTGTCCGCATGGGTTTCAGCCGGATACTCTCGCAGTAAATAAAACAAACACTTTGGCCAATAACATCTTAATATAGAGAGGGCGCAGTGTATGGCAAATGTTGGCGCTGGCACACCGCGTGGCTGCCTTCTGCCTCTCTGCAATTTCTGGTGCCTCAGTTACACTCCAATCACCTCGAGAGTGAATGAATATGCGCGTATTATAAGTGATAGATTATTGTTAAAAAACGACAGATAATAGGCATGTAACGAAGCATCAGCTAATCTATTATAACCCATTCGAACACCTACGGCGCATGCATTGAATCATGCGTCCAAGAATCGATGGCAGTGCTTTCAACTTGTACATGTTGTATGAGCGATGATTAGTGCATGTGACCCCTGTAGCCACTATTCAGGCGCTACATTCAACACTATAAAAATAACCATCCTTTACATTGATTCACGACACAGAATAGTGACAATTGCCTGACTCATGAGGGGTGAAATCTGTTACATACTTCAGTGGTAATAGGCCTTTAACAATTTTACGAATTGTCACGATTCTGGTTCATGATTTCATTCATTCCAAGCTCAGGTTCATTTTGTATAACTCAAGAGACCAGGATATATTCATTTGCAATAGTGACCTGGGTCACCAGGTTGATAATTTGCTTTGGTTCTTAAAATCCCACCTGTGTTTTTGTGTTGCCATCCCTTCATAAACCGTGCAGCGCGACACACCTCAAACTTTGGGGTTATTTTTGGAAACACAAGGACGTATAATATAATGTTATAACATAACAGAGTGGACGCCAGGGAATAAGAGAATATGGTGCAATTGAGAGCCGTCTTATAGAAGATGATTATGAATGTGCTGCTTTAAAACGAGGAGAGATGCCTCCTGGGAGATAATGCTGAATGGATGGCGCTGCCTCGTCTGTCATCTGGGTGGCCGTGTATTGCTCTTGAGAAACATGTTCCACGTAAAAAAATACAGGGGCTGAAAAAGTGCATCTTATAATCCAGAGAATACGGTTTATTATCCATCCGCGCGATCGAAATACGGTGAGTTTCATCCGCCGAAGTAGGCCACCCTCATCCTGAATCATCCCTGTACTCATTATACCTCACCATTACAGTCCTTGCATGTTTACATCAAATTGGATGCTCAGCTTGAAAGCCTAAAATACAAATGTTGTCGTGTTTCCCCCCTCAAAGAAAATATATCAGAGGTTGTTTTGTTTTTATTGCAGATTGAAGCACAGCAATGCAGCTTTATCCAAAACACAGCCCGTAATGGTGATATGCCAAGCAGAAGGCAAACTTCTGTTGTGAAAGTGACACTTTGATTAATGACGGTGTCACCCTGTTTTTATGCGTCTCGCGATTTACATGCGCGCTAATAGAAGTAATTAAATATGCATGAGCTTGTGTAACCTTGATATTACAGGTGTATTTGTTTACATTTATCAGTAGCGTGTTCAATCAATAAGCGTTGTTCCTCTGTCACCAGCTTGACGATGCGGTAATTCTCATCATTTGTCTCTTCAAGCCCGTGCTCGAGCCATCGGAATGATGTGTTGCTGTGTGTCACTACGCAAACAAATCACGCTCCTTGAAAATGCCCACGGCTTTTCTTACGTGCGACGTCGGTAATTTTACATTCCATTTATTTTTGTTATTTGTATATTGAAAAGATTGTTTCACATTCACTGGACGGTGTTTGACATTTGTGTAATATTTAGCAGCGCTTTGTGACCCTCGGGTGAAAGGCGCTATATAAATGCTATTATTATTATTATTGACGATAATTGCTCTAAAGAGCTGCTTTTTCTGGATAGCCATGGCGAGCGTTTCTCCTCTCTTCTTAGCGATGTTTCGCCTCCCATGTTGGAGGCAAGTTCAGGTGGCATAGCCCAGCTGAAGTGTGGGTTATAACTACCTCAATATTCTCATACATTGAGCCGTGAAAACCTGCATCAATACGTTTATGTATTTTCCGGGGTGAGCACGTTTGTGTTCAGTAACCATTTCATCTCAGCATCAATGGCAGATTCATTCTTGCTGTGTCCATTGTATCAACGTAGTCAGATCCCTGGACCCATGGAGGAATTGTGTTTGTCACGGGTCGTGCTAGATTACTCCCAATCTACAATTCCTCCACCACCATCAATACCAACATCAAGAACAACCTACTAAAATCAATGACAGACCATAATAATAAATGGATCATTTTAAGCATTGTAATCCCTCTGTCAATCCACTGCTGACAAAACACCTCCCCCACCACACCGTGTCAGTAATGCAGCTGGGATTTCAACTCAGGCGTTAAACTGGAGTCTCTGAGTTAACAGTGCCACTTGGCGGCCATGGCCGGAGGCAGTTTCAAAGTTGTACTTTTTAACAAACGAGTGATGAGCTTTGTGCGCAGGGAATCTTACAGTGATCGAGTGAAATAATCACAGGACTTTTTAAATGCGACGTTAATCTTGATCTAAACTATGCACAGAAACGTTTCCCAAATGTCACACTGACGCTTCGTGCTCGGTGATCTTTGCAGTCACACCAAAGTTGTGTTGGCCTTTGACCCTGATATCAAATATAGCTCCTGAAAATGGTTCCCCACAGATCACGTGCCACCGGTTATCTTTAACAGTTTGGATATGTTTCATCGATCATTGTCATCATTATCGATCCACTGCTGGATGAAGGAATCCACGAGTCGTCATCATCTCTTGCAACCATAATGATGCAAAAATCTGTCGAGGACTTGTACAGGGGCTCATTTAATTGCTCCTTCTCCACAGCATATGTCTCTTGGGCATATTTACCTCCTTGGCTGCTCCTCCATAAATAAGTCTAAGGCCTTTCATGCCCCGATTGTTGGTGATTTACATTGTTATCATGGATATTAACGTAATGTATACGTCTATATAATAGCGGAGCTTTGTCTTTGTGTCTGTCAAAAAATGTTGATGCGACCCTCAGGTGGATGATGCCCCAGTCAGCGTCATCTTTAGCAACACATTTTGTCTTATTACCAACATTTTATAGAACACTATGCTTCAAGTCTTTGATAGTTGATGATGATAATTTTTTTTATTATTTAACTATCACATAATAAATGTAGCCCGAAGGACCCAAATTTATTTTTGGACCATTAACCCAAGCCCCACAGGTCTAGCATGATCGGCGCAAAACGCCGATCTTAAGCTAGTTAACATAACATAGGCTGCATTCCGTTGAGACAGTCACATTTGTTATCATTTGTCTGAACGTATTTTATCGCAAGAAAACGGTTTCTTACCGTCACCGATATACTGCAGCAGAGCCAAATCTATGGCTCTTTTCCAACGGGAGCTCTTCTGCAAGGCAATTCCATAGCCTGTGGCCACAAATACTTTTCCGCTGCCAATGGTGACCAGGCGGCAGCCCTCGTCCTTTCCGGCCATGTAGTTCAGCACCGCTGCGTCGTAGATGAATGCGTCCAGTTTCCTGAAAGAGTAGAGGAGGTTGCTGATAAACACACCAGCGTTGCTTGAAGAAGCCAGAGCTTTAGACGGGGTTACTAATAATACAGAGACAGTAAGGGCGATTTAGACGGTTTGGGAACGCATTTGCTGGAGCTGCAAAGAAGAAGCAACTAGAAGGGGATGAGGAGTTGAGGGAGACAGATGGTTGGAGGATGTGGGAACGGAACGAGGAGGAGAGTGGATGTGACTAGAGTCAAAGGCGCAGAATAGAAGTACAGTAGGTAGATTAAGAAAATCCACGCAGCTGACCCCATGCAATAAATTAACCATAGGTTTAAAATAAAAACGTTAACAGTTACACTCTACCAGACTTAATATGTGTTCTACTTCCAGTGGTATAATCAACAGATGCCACCTGAGGTTTTCAGGCGATTTAAGACAAAGTAAAATCTTCACTCTGTGTCTAATCGTGCAATTGTGATGTAATTAACTACAGGGCAGCACAGACCGAGACGAATCCTCATTGGCCCCACATCTTCCCTATCAGCCATGCTTCCTCATGGCCCCTTCCCCATTAGACCCACGTGCTGTTGGCGACACTAAACATTCTCCTGTCACATGACACAATTTCCAGGTCAATTGTGACCATTACATCTCCGCACCAGTGACTTTAGACTTTTCATGACTATATAAAAGATCAACGTATGAGCATCACCATTTGTGAGCAGCACGGTGGCGCAGTGAGTAGCGCTGCTGCCTCACAGCATGAAGGACCTGATAAATGCAGATCGTACTGTTAATTTCCTAAAGTATTAAACATAAGGTTAAGTGTAGAATGATATTAAACAAGTGCTCTGAACGATGAGCTTGCTCTGATGAGCTCTTTGCTTGAAATGTGAAGAATAGTTTTTAGGGGGATCACAATGGCTATTAGATTCTATGTAAATGCTTTCTGCGTTACAGCAGCTGAAACTTTCACAATGCATAATTTAATAGGTCGGTCCTTTAATAGGAACACCTGTGACGGCTTGAAACATTTATGGCCCGTTTCCACGGCACACTCAATCCGTGCCGGGCTCGTGCCGACAGAGCCGGGCGATTGCTGCCCCCGGGAAGGTTTGTGAAGCCTGTGGGCTCAGAGCTGCCTCAACACTGCGGTTAGCCCCTTGCAGACAGAGACAGACACACACACACGGAGCGACATTGGGACGAAGAGACAGAGACAGGGATACTGACCTTCTGGTGAAAGGCGTTTAAAAGTGCAAATTCTCATTCTTGTTACTGTAGTATTGTTATGAGCAATTATACGCATGATGGGAGAGAGACATTATGCAAGACAGACACAGAGACGTGAAGGGAGAGATAGATGTTTACATAGATGTTTATTATGACAGCAGAAAAAAACCCAGTGAGCGTGCAAGCTCTTTGCGGGATTCATGTGACACACATTGACAGAGGCATGTAGATTCGCAGGGATGAGGTTAAAGACTAAGAGACAAAGGGAGGCAGATGAGGGACATACAGACGCATATGAGAAGAAAAACCCCTCACATTCGTCAAAAACACTATGTATGGCCTTGAAAAGATAAATATATAAAAGGCGACGTTTCGGGCAATTACCATTCTTCCTTTTAAAGCAGCATTACTCAAAGAACGTTCGGAGTTTTTTTTGGAAAATTTTACTTGTGCACCACTGCCAACGCAATGTCACGAAATAACGTTTCACCACGATAGAAAAATCCGTCCATCCATTTTCAGAAACCGCTTAATCCTGTACAGGGTCGCGGTGAGCCGGATCCTATCCCGGCAGTCACAGGACGCAAGGCAGTGCTATACCCAGGATGGAACGCCAGTCCATCACAGGACGCCAGTCCATCACAGAAAAATGACTGTTTTAATCAGGCTTAACAATAATGATTTGAAAAATATCTCTCCCACTCTTGCGTTGATGTTTGCCCAGTGAAGGTGGTGTCCTTGGGCAGGAAGGCTACAGGGAATAGGTGGAGGGAGGTGGGGTGGGAGTGCGGTGGGCGAGAAGCTGGAGATGAGGACAGGAGTGTTCGAGGCAATGGGGTTGCAGCCCGACCTTGATTGACATAATTCTGGCCCGGAATCGGCGCAGCCTGTGCCCAGCGGGGCATAGCACACGCCGTGGAAACGGGGGGGCGGGGTGGGGGGACTGGTCCGGCCGGGCTACGATTCATCCCGGAATGTGACGTTCTGCTCCTCATCATTTGAATATAAAAGCCCAGGCAGACTCCGTTTCATTTAAATAGAACGATTAATCTTTTGAATTGTTGTCCAAGTCACTAATCTCCCCATTGTGGCCTCGGGCAATCTGCTGATGGCAATTGGGTACGGGTATGGTACTGGAACAGAACATCTCTGCATATTCACATCAGACACAGACTTTAATTGCTCTACTCGCAATAACTCGTTACAGCCATTACTGAATGGTGTGCACCTTCATTCTAATGTGGTTCACAGTCGGAATCAGAAAGGTTATTATCCGGGTTAAACACCACGCACGACAAACAAATTGCGGGTTGGCATGGGCGGCTGCTTTGGGGACATTACGGTTTAGATGTTTACGCTGAGCGTACAGGCAGGCGTGCACGATGTGCACCCGCGTCACTGTGACCGGAAAGTAAATGTTGTTCACCTGTGGATGTTACCTGTTGTCTGGCCTACTTTGGCATTTGCACACCGTGACAGAGCAGAGAAGGACTGTTGGGTGTCTGGAGAACACTTTTGCTCAGAGAGCAGCCTCACACTATTGCAGAATGTCGTACGTGTGCTTTCGTGCGATTGAAAAAAATACGACAACTTACCCTCCTTTCAGGCTCATTAAAGCATCTTCTACCGACTTTTGGTGGAACTTTGACATGTAGCCATGCATTGCCAGGTAATTATTTCGGATGTTACGCTCCGTGCTCCCGTTCGGAACAGTCCCGAAGCGGAACGGCGGCGAATGTTCCAGCGGGTTTTGGAACTGGGGGGGGAAATGCGACTTGTTAAAAACAAAGCTCTCTCTTTAGTATTCGACAATTATGTAAAACGAACATAAATACACACTTTTATTACGTATTTCAAGAATGCTTCTGAATACGATTAAACAAGTAAGCTTAAGGTAATAATAATTGTAAATGCGTTGCTTTGCATGAAGGCCTCCCCATGCTATGTTGGTTGTGAGGGATGATTGACCAAATTTCACCAGGCTGGTCATTGTGCGTTGGTGGACGGGGTATTGATCTTAGCTGTGGCCCGGAATCAAACTTTGGTCGCGAGGTGCATAAATAATACAGTGTGCTGACCATCGTGCCACCAATCCTCAATTCTGTTCAAATAATATTTGTGATTCGTGTTTTTTTTTTACTTCATGTTAAGTAAGGTACCACAGTTGCCACAGTGCTCGAATGGCCAGCACACTGCACCTGTAAACCAGAGGCTGTCAGTTCGATCTCCCGGTGCAGCCGTCAAAATAATGGTGGACGTTTCCTAATTGCGGAATAAATGAGTACACCACAGTGAGTCTATTGGCAGGTCACATGCAAGGGGTTAAATGTGGATGTTTCCACCTCTTCCAAGATGTCAGGCCAGTGTGAATGAGTAGGCCAAACACCAACTAGAGAGGTTGTCTAGAGCTCTCTCTAGTTAATGCCCTTCTACCTGCGATATGCATACATGTATAAAGCATAAGTATTGTTTTTCATCTTACAGGTCTATTAATAATCCAAAAAAGCATACAACCTCTCGATAGCTACCTCGAGGTCACTGCTAATGAATTACACAATGTTCTCATATTTTTCAAGGGTTTACAAAATCATCATCCTGAGACTGCCTTGGTTAATGTTGAAACTTTGTGCTCTAGGCATATTCCAAGTAAGTTAAGGGCCATAAGACAAGTGCAGACTCATGAAAACATACTCTATCACTCTTGTTGGCAATCCACAGGGTAACAGTGTAATAAGTAGCAGAGTGATCGGTGAAGAGATAAGATTGATTGTACTTCAACACATCTTCATCAGCACTGACCTATCCACTCCAGGATGAAGGCCTCCCAAACCTGTCGCCAGTCCTCGCAGCCTGATTTCATCGCTCCATCTCCATGGTGGATAGCCCCATCAATCATAACATTATTGTGGTGGAGGGTTTAGCATGTTCCAATGAACCCCAGAGCTATGTCACCTGGACTCCAGTACTCCTGATAGGTACCGATGTAGGTTTTTACGGCTCGATGCATGAGAACTGCTCTCCATAGTTGTTCTGTCGGGATAGCCGTGTCAAGGGTTCATTCTCTCTCGTCAGACGTAAATTTGTTGTAAGTCAATTTGTCGCATGTGACCTTTGCATTGTATTTGTCCTTAGCTCAAGGTTGCAGTATTCTTCATTTATATTCTTCATTAATTCCCTTTCTTTGATATCCATTGGACGTTGTAATAAATGCGTGATCAGAAAATCTTACACCGGTTAATTGTTTCTCCGTTCATATTTTTGCCTCCATACCTCTGATACTATTATTGGAAAACTTCTGATGTTGCTGTGAATAACTGTCAAAGCATATCACCTTGTCACACTCCTCTTAAATTATAACTGTATTACTTTCTTCATTCACTCTCATCTGTAGCCGTCCCATTTTAGTAAAAAATGTATTACTTAGAAATATGTTTTTCATATATTTAGGCCTCGGGTTGTTAGAGCTTGGATGACTGCATCAATTTCCACCGAGCCAAATGCCTTTTCATAGCACCGAAGTCTTGGCACAATGGTAAATGATATTCATTTGTCTTTTCCAGTCTGATTGATTGTATGATATGTTTGATGGTAGACTTGTTTTTTTTTTACCCGGCTAGCCCACATGGTTTATTGGCCTCCCAATCTTCCATTATTCTGTTCCTAACGATCTTCGTGAACAATTTATATAGATGCACTCAAACTACTTGAGTCATTCATTTTTATACGCGGAAATAACTTGCATTGTATAGCATCTGAATACCTGGAGCATTGCAAAATGTTGTGCATGAAAAACATGTAAAAGCATACCGCTTAAGCAGACCTCATGGCCAAACCAAAACTGAACCGGAAAAAACCACAGGACACTGGCTGCTCTGTTGCCTCTTGTGTTTGTCGCTGATGCTCTTCCTGTGGTTGTGTGCATTGATTTTCGACGCATAAATATTGCCAGGAGTTTTGAATATTCTTAGCTAAGTTTTAAAGCAAACAAAACTAGATAGACTTTTGCGATTTACGTTTACAATGGTTCACATTCGATGACTTTGCTGTGAGAAAAGCAACACTGATGAATTGACGCACAGCGCAACACTCAATCGCAGCATCGCTAACCGTTACTCTACTGCGGTTCCATGCCGACACGACTATCTGCCGTATAAATTAGGCTTCCAATTTATAATCAGGATTGAGTGTGCAACCTAGCATTTGTTTTAAAGAGACGGCTGCTGGGTGACATTAGCAAAAAAAGACATTTTCACATAAGGCGCTTTTGCATTCTGAAACCGGGGAGGTCAGGGGCCATCCTGGGAGCAGAGAGGCGTTTCTATTTATTTGTCTGTTAAATGGAATGTGGAATGCAACTGCGAATGAATATTACATGATGGCAGCACCCAATGTATTTTACATGACTTCTGTAAGTGTGCATGTAAATGCATGCACATCTGTCAACAGGTGGAAATCAATCAATATGCTGAAGGCATTTGAACTCCTGTGTGCACCCGTTCTGTGCAATCGTATTTCACATCACCTCTATAATCATCATCAGCCACGATCAATCCACTGCTGGATGAAGGCTTCTCTGAGCTGTCGTAATCTGTGATGTCGCAAATCACCGAGTACCTGCACGGAAGCTGATTGTATGGCTCCGTCTCGGCAGTAGACGTCATCTAGGTCATATTTTCTCCCTTGGTTGCCACTGTTATTAAGTTCGCTCTGTTGGCTACCATTCTTCCATCAAAGTGTCCTGCCTAATAGCATTCATATGTTTGTTCTCGAATATATGTGTTCCGATGTCTGTCTCTCGGTGCAATCGTTATGTTATGGAAAAAAATACAATTGCACTGACACACAAAAAATGTAACACATGGCTCAACAAACAAACACAAAACAGAGAGATAAGATTGACTTGATGTTAGATGTAGGAAGCGCCGTGAAAACTTCAACACGGCTATCCCGAGAAAGCAGCTCTTAAGCGCAATTCTCATCAGCTTGACTGTTTAAAGAAAGAAATTGGGTTCAGGCGAGATATATCGCTGGACGAGATGATGGACTGGTGATGGAATGACAGTTAAAGGAGGGAACCCATGTGAGTGAGCGACCACCATTGACATGGAGTGATAAGAAAACTTCCTGCGTAGGAGTGAAACGGACTGCGGCATCACGTTGCCATATGAGATAGCGAGAGCATGGGCAGACGTTCATTCAACAGTGGATAGATACCGGCTGCTGATTATTGTACAATGTTGTATCATCCTTATACATTACTAATATAACACTGCTCCCGGACGCCCTTGCAAATGAGATGTTTATATTTCAATGTATTACCCCGGAACAATATTCTGCTCATAAATAAATTGCTAAAATATAATATGAACAAAAATGTGACTGCGATGAGTTGGTAGCAATTAAAACGATGTGTAGCTTAAACGCTCATACATAGCTACACAAGCGTAGCTGCGTTTGAAGTTTGCAAAAGTGTTCCCTTGCCAGAACGATACCTTCGCCACACTCAACCTGTCACCTCTCATGTGTACTGATCTCCACTCGCAATGGCCCTTTACATCATCGTCTGATCCAACTGGCTCGTTTACACAGCTACGTTAGACTCGCGAGCACACGCACAGGAGGCTGGGGCAACTTGAAAGGGCTTTCTCCAAAATCTGACTGTCTCATGCATAAAGCAAAGAGCTCCAGCCAGCTTTGTAGTTAGCAGTGAAGTTGTCATGAAGGATTTATGTGAACGATGCGGACGTTCACGCTTTAAGTCGGCCCATTTTGTCTTGGCTCCAAAGATACGGTTAAGGATATGCACTCCGCTAAAGCTTTACGCCTCAGCCGTGAGTTTTGTTTCGTTTATGTTGTTTAACACAGGTGATAACTCTAGAGACCAGGATACGTCTCACTTTCAAGGGTGGCCAGGGTCACGAAAGTGACAAAAGCAAAACAAAGTGCCTGTAAACAAATGGGTTGAAGTACCCATTATTTCCTACTATTATCCTCAGGCTGTCTCACAGCTCAGCGGGGTTAGAGTTTCACGAATCCGTGTGATCCACCAACGCTGGCTTCCAAAATTATGACTTGCGGTCAAGTACCTATACGCCCGGTCCTATCTCTTTGTTACAACATGTGCCCATGTGTCATGCAGTGGCACTGCACCTATGTAACGTGTGTGTTTGCACAATTATGGTTTGTATGTGCACGGTATGTTTTATACTTGCAGGTAATATTCATATAAAATAAACATACATATGTTAATTGGCCTGTTGACTAAATTGCCCTGGTGCCCTGTGCTGGACTGGGGCCCCATCATGGGCATAGCCCTGCCTTGCGCCCTGTGTCTGCCGGGATAGGCTCCGGTTCACCGCAACCCTGCACAGGATTAAGCAGTCTCTGACAATGAATGAATGAATAAACATACACGTGTTGTGTGTTACTTCTCCACCCGTCTATTTTTGTTTGCATTTAAGACAAATTCTGACAGATCCATTTTCAGACAGTAAAATAACAGCTGCAGGTGCATAAGTGGCAAGCAATTGTGTGCAATGTGCTTTTGATATTTTTGGAATTGCAGCCCCTCTGGAGATGAGACATGTTTATACCCAGATCTATTTTTTAGCCTGCCCTCCCTCTCCACTCCCGCCCCCCCAAAAATCCCTCTACCCTACCCCAAAGGAGCCATCCCAGTAAAGGGATCGTTGCAATGGGGGAAGCCGGCGAATGAGGCAGCCTAACCTCTTAAATTTTTTTCCAGGAAGATAGCTTCCCGTTATCTCCACCCACTCCATGTTCCCTTAAGTCCATTAAAGGAGTGGATGAATCCTCCGTACTTTTGCGCGCGATAAGGCGACTTGCCGTGTGTCTCGTGACACGGACGTTATTACGGAGGAGTGTTTCCATCGCTCTAGCTGTCTCTCCGTGAGCGATAGCAGGAGAGACGGCCTAAGCGTTGCGATCCTGTTCATTGCCTGTTAATGCGGCTCACGTTAGGAACGTCACGGCGTTAAGCTTAGGGAATGTCATGTTTTACCTAAATATGAAAGTTGGAGCAATTTTCATAACTTATATACTTGAAAAAAACATGAATTATGATATATTGATGTAGGTTTTCACAGCTCGATATATGAAAATAGCTCTTAATTGCTCTTAACAGCTGCTCTTTCGAGAAAGCCGTGTGGAGCATTCCTCCTCTGTCCTTCGTGAGGTTTTGCCCGATGATGCCTCTAACGTGGGAGTAAAAAGTCGCAAAGGAGAGAGGAGGAACACTCGACACGGCTATCCCGAAAGAGCAGCTCTGGAGAGCTGTGTCATAATATTTTTTTGTATCTGCTGCTCACATGACACAAAACTCACATCGAATTAGAAAATTTAGAACAATTCTTTAAAACGATTACCTAATTGAGATGAGCATTATGTGCATTTCAAATGACCTAATTTCCAAATAGCTGATATTGTACACGAGTAGGTTTGACAATCACGTGGTATTGTTTTCTTTTTTTGAGTAAAAGAATCCTGATGTAGATTTTGACGTATGGGAATCGCTGTTAAGAGCTGATCTTTTACGTTTGCTGTGGCGAGCGTATCTTCCCTACGCGACGTTTCAGCCCCTTCGTCGGAGACGTCTTCAGGGTCCCAAGAATCCTGAGACATTGCAAGACGATATGAGCGAATCGTTTACCTTTTTGTCGCTGAGACCAGACACCTGGTCGATGTAGTCTTCCTGAATCATGAAGGCGGCCAAATTGGCAGTGTAGCTGGCCAGGAAAATGACAGCGAAAAAAGCCCACACGGATACCATGAACTTGCTGGTGGTTCCTCGCGGGTTCTCCACAGGCACTGAGTTGTTGAATACGATGGCCCAGAGAAGCCAGATCGACTTGCCAATGGTGAAAGCCGGCCCTCCGAATTCTTGCAGGGAAGATACAAACCCATAAACACACCACAAACGCATCAAAATAAAGCCGCATTTTCGTTCGGAGAATTTTCCTCAACCCGATTTTACACAGGAAGTTTAAATCCTGAAAGATTATATTCTAAAATATGATTTTGTTACGTTTTTAACTCGAAATGATCAAGTTTGCTGATAAGAAAAACATGTTAAACTCTTTTGATTATTAATGCTTAATATCGCATCTAACAATGAATTTCAATGACATATTATTTAGTTATTAATTTATATGTCTATTTCTGAACTTTATTTGGCTTTGGTGTGACAATGTGCGCCTTTTGGTGTGACATTAATTTGGAGTTTGTGCTGCTTTTTGTAAAATGTATGCACAAGTGATGCGTCACCGCCATCTTGCCAGGACTCCCTTGGAAATGACACGTGAATCTCAAAGGTTCGTCCTGGCTATATAAAGATTTGTGTTTCGCCCAGAATTAACCAGATTAATCAACAGTCATTGGCAACAAAGGCAGTACTGTCTTCACATGAAACTATCTATAAGACTCCCGTGTGCCCATACAGGTTAACCAGTTCAATACAAACAAATTATTCAGTGATGCGGCTGCTACGTTTGCTGTGGTGCACAAGCGCCAATGAAACAAAGCTCAACACATTCGTCAATAACACTGTGGCCTTAAAAGGAACATTTAAATATATAATAGGCGCAGTCTGGGACAATATGCCCTTTTTCAAGTGTTGTGAAAAAATGGCCATTGCCAGACATTTCACCTATTGTGTATTTTTTTCTATTAAGGCTACAAGGTTATTGACAAACATGTGGAGTATTTGGTTCAATAAAAGGCTTCCTTGTCTCATGTCTTGTCTTTGTTTCCATGCATTGGTCGCTACTACATAATCATGAGAAATCGTCAGTAGATCAATCAATGGCTATTGTCTGTGACACATGCAATCAACTCATTATGCAGTGGCTTGTTTGCAACGTTTCATGGATTTTAAACCTCACGCACGTCATCCGGATGATGATGATGCACTGATCATCGCGCCCACGTTAATGCAGGAACGATGTTGCATTTTAACGATATTGATTTCAAATTGTAAAACCTGGTTATACAAAACGGTATAATTAAGTTGGTGACCTAACAGTATGCAGATTAAAGCAAACAACATATGCTACAAAGTGTATCGGCTGAAAGCATAATTTTGTGTACATTATTTTTTTAAATGTATTATCAGTACCCGCTTAATACTATACAGGCTCACGGAGCCTATCCTGGCAGACACAGAGCACAAAGCAGGTCATTACTGAGGATGGTACACCAGTCCAGCAAAGGGCACCAAGAACAATTTAATCAGGCCGATTAATCTAGGCAGCAGCATGTCTTTAGACTATGGCATGAAACCGGAGTACCAGGCAAAAACCCACGTAGACACCGGGAGAACGTGCAGACTCTGCACAGAAAGGCACCCGAGCCAGGAATCGAACCCAGCGCTTCTTTCTGTGAGGCGACAGCGCTACTCACTGCGCCACCGAGCCGCAACCCTCTTCATTGATTTCACTCTATATGTTTACGTTTGAAATTACAAATTTTTAATTTCAATATTCCTTTCATCGAGGCAGGAGGTGCCATGGTTACAGGCATTAATGCATAATCGGAAGACAGCAGACTCGTGTCCTGGCTGATGGACAACCCAGACTCTCACCCCTCAGGGCTGACAAAATGAGTTTAAATCACTGGGGTGAGTGGACGAGTCTATAAATAATCAGGGTTGTGCAACCCTTTGTCAATTCACTGCCGGCCCAAGGACTTTCCCCTCATCACGTCAATCATGGGAGTTGTTTGACCATACTTCACCATGCTGGTCAGCGTGTGGCGCTGAACATTGTTCATTCCATTTATGCAGTCACCTTTTGTTAATATGCCTTTGCGTCTTCATCGTGATTTTTGTACAAATGCTAAAGGTTTAATGTATAATGCCTCGGGTGAAGTGAACATCCATTACCGGGAGCATCAGGGAAAGCGTCGCGACGACGTTGCATAGACACCGCTTGATGACTGATGATGACGATCATTGTGACGATGACGTGTTTTAAGAAATGTGATTTAACGATGAAGAACATCACTGCGGACGTAAATTCGCCATAAAACCTGGTGCATCCTCAAGCTACCCCGAGTGGGACTTACCCTTTCCGGCAGACAATTGTCGATTGTAGCCAACAGGACTGAAGTATTCAAAGATGAACACCGCTATTCCGGACACGAGTAAGCACAAGATGAACATCATGACCCAGACGTCAGCACTAAACGGTTCTGCAATTACAAACAAAACCCACAGGAGGATAACGTTACGACAAACTGATTTGCACCGTTAGACAAAAGTGCTATTAATAAACGAGGCCTAATTTAGGCTTAAAAGCGGGTTTATAGCCTGCCGTCTCTGCTTATCTGATGTTTGTTAATCCGCCATTAACGGTATTTATGAGTGTTTACCGCTGGGCGATAAACGGCGCCCTTGCCTCTCACCTGGCGCCCGTCACGTCCGTGAGAAGGGGGGCGCTCTACAAGGCCTTCTGTTCGTTTCAACGCTTATACTGGCTGTATCGTGGGTACGAAATAATAATCCAATCCTGATATATTTATTACTAATAAAAATAAAGATAACTTTCAGCCATTTGTCCGTATGATGCTGGATGAAGGCCACCCAGCATCAATGTCGGTCATGGGGGATGTTTGACCATGCTTCACCGTGCTGGGCACTGTGGTTAGGTGAAGGGAGCGGTCGAGGATTGGTACAGATTTCGCTCGCTACGAATGTTATCTGTGGCTGGGAATTAATCTCAGGTCGCCAGGTTCATAGTGTAGTGTGCTAACCACTGTGCCACCGCTCCCAACTTCAATATTTAGTATCTACCAAGGCTGCCGCTACTCAGCAGTAATTTGACACATCTTATGATACAGCGTCCCTCATAAGTGTATCATTCACGTAGCAAATTATCGCCTTAGCGTCATTAGCTTTATTTAATATCCAGCTTAATGATAAAATATCTATGAAATAAGAAAACGATCGATAATTAAATTTCTGGGTAAATAGCTATTACGGATTTTATTAACACTTTGCTAAATGTTTTCTGAAGCAATCGGTGGCAATCATGCTCATATGACCTCATCATTTGAATAGTTAAATACATCCATTACTTGTAGAGTAAATGACAGCACATGCACTGTAAGCGTTATAGATTGTAAAACTGCAATGAAAACAATTCTTGTGACAGGTTATCTTGAGTGAACTGCAGCTGGACACCGTTTAAGTGATCTTCACTTGTTACGTACAGCAACGCACAACGTTACGGAATACTAATATCTGCAATAACCATCACATCGAGAAAATTACCATATCATCGCGTGAAAAGTGCTATCGCGGCAAACCTCCTATTTACCAAGAAATGCAGACGGGGATACAGTTCCATTGCTCCGAGGAACCATGACGCTGATCCCCGTCTCCACAAAAGGAACCGAAAAGTCTACGACTTCGGAACGTTCTTCGTTTATCGTGAGGGATCCCACGGCCATGTGGGCCTGCATGTTCACCACCTGGTGAGAAGTCACATCGCAAAAACACAGTAGAATTCAATTCAACATCTCACCGCAAGAGGCAACCCCTTTTGTGAACCAAATGCCCCACAGAATAGATTTGTTCATGATGCAAATAACGGACATAAACCTATAGGTGGCCCGACAGTGTGTCACGCAAGACAAAATTGTATATCACGACACAGCAGACTCTGAGGGTTGATCACCAAGGAAACCGCGTGTCCATGGAGTAAAAACTCCGTAGAATATGGTAATAGAATTGGGCCCATTTAGACAAACGATAGTGGAAAGCGTCTCAGTGAAAGGCCTTTTGGCTGATGAGAATCATTGTTATTTTCAATCGTACTTTCGTGGCAGTCGTGAAGTCAATTATCGGTTTATTTATTGGCCCTATTCAAGCAAGGTAGTGCATTATGCATTATCGTGGCTAGAGGGGGTGGGAGGGGAGAGAGGATATAGGAAGATTGTTGGGGTAGAAGAGGTCCAACTAATTATATTTTTGTGAGAGAAATTATGAGGCCAGATCAGGGGATGGAGGAGGAGGGGGGCGAGTGGACGAAGCTTGGGATGGAAGCAGACGCAGGAAGATGATGGGAGAGACCGCAGCGGGGAGAGTCGTGGTGAGTGAAGGGGAAGCACAGAGCGAGAAATCTGCTGGTATGACGGGCGGTCGAGGGTGACGGAGGACAGGAGGAGGCCACGGTACGGAGCAGAGGTGGTTGTTTGCGGTGGAGGCGGCGCGAGAGGCGATGGAGTCGTCGCGGTGAGTGAACGAGGCTACAGGAGAACGCGCAGGGGAACGCCTGTCAATGGGGTTTGAAGAGTGAGTGGCTGGTGGACTGAGAGGCGGGAAACTCAGCTCAGAGAAATACCCCATGTGAAGGTGCAGAATGGCCTATCAAGCGTAAACTTTTGGCAGTTTAACTCAGCCACTGGCCAGTTTCATAAAGTTATTGCCCTGAGTGCACTCACGTAATTGCCTCTTACTTTCCTGCGTCCTGCACTGACAAGCCAGTCGTGCTTTCACGTGTTTTTAATTTGGAATCAATCTGATGGAAACAAATCGATGTCATGCGCTTACTGCAGCTGCTAACAATCGCATTTCATGAAGGGAAAAAAATACGTTGAAATGTTTTTCGAAAAAAACACGCCGACTCGCTGTTGCGGATAAATATAAGTTGTTTCGTGAAGAAAAGCCAAGGGCATTCGGTCAGCGAAGACGCAGCCTGAATCAAACCGGCCGTAAAGGGTAGTGATAATAATAATAATAAAGCAATGTTGTTGTAGCCTGTTTGAACGGCTGCTATCCCGGCTGACCCGGGTTGGCTGGTTGCCCCCCCCCCCCGGCCACCAATTTTATGGCCAGATCCCACTGCTTATGCCAACCCCCTTTTAGTCCATGCAAGTCACCAACCCTCGCTGCCTCCACAGTACTATGTTACAGGCCAGGTGCGTAGGCACCAGCGTTACACTGAGCGTTGGAGGCATGCCGCTTATTCGCGAGAGTATACGGGCAGCAGTGTGCTACAGGATACAGAGCAACAGTCGCCACCGTTACAAAGTTGCACTGCAGAGCCGTAGCAACCAGTGGCGTGACGAGCTTGACTTGTATTTTTTGAGCTGATATTACGGTAAAGTCATCTAAGACATGGGTCTCAGATGTTTTGACATGGGCGCAATTTCAGTGCTTGCCATAGGCGCTATTTTCCGTAGATACGCCCCTGGTAGCAACCATTTTCCTTTCATCTCGGAGCAAAGTCGACTTAACGCCGACCGTTCCGGCGTGTTGCTATTCGCTTAACGGCGGCCTTGCTCCAGCGATTGCTCAGGCGCATGGAGCAGCAGGCTGGCGGTTGACGAATCTCACTCTCATGGCGCTGAGCAGCGGAGCACCTGCGTTGGAATGGATCGTTAATAATGGCCGTGCTCGATCTGGGAGCAGCCACGCTGAGATCTGAGAGGCGAAATCAGCAGTTTCGCTTAATTTACAGAAGCACATTTTAACTCTTAGTCATGGATCGATATTGATTCAATAATATAATAAAAAGCCACCTATATTTTTTTCGCGTGCTGTGTTTTCAGTCTGAACATGTACACAACCATTAGATCCCATGCATTGCATAAGTACCACAGGGATGAAAGTATTATTGGACAACCAGAGGGGATTTACTGATTGAGACGAACACTGCTTACCTCTCCAATCATTCCATTCCACGCACCCTGGATCTTTTTCCCATGTTTCCCATTGGTAACCAGGTAAAGGTCGTAAGTGAATTTTACGGTTTTAGAGAGCTTCTTCAAGATGTCAATACAGAACCCTTTGCAGCACTTCTTTACGTATGGGCTTGACGAAGAATTGGTCATATTACTGAAAAAACAGACATATTCGATTGTTATTATCTTTAAGATAGTTACATAACAGTCTTTGGACACAGTGGTGAAAAACAACACACTCATTTACATTATTTTATTGATCCACTACGCTAT
The DNA here is from genome assembly GCA_036362915.1 of Geotria australis. NCBI lineage: Eukaryota > Metazoa > Chordata > Hyperoartia > Petromyzontiformes > Geotriidae > Geotria > Geotria australis. The sequence goes on from JAZEWU010000004.1 coordinate 12,662,264, forward strand.
GAAGGTGTCTCTCATGCCATATCAGTTATGGGGGTTGGTTGACCATATTTCATCATGCTGTGTGCTTTGATGAAAGTGAAGGAGGATTGGGAGGGGATAATTTCCAGGCCGTGGCCAGGAATCAAGCTCAAGCTGGGTTCTGAGTGCAGCTCACTCACCACTGCACCACTGCCCACCCAGTAATGAAATAAACATACAGACCAGACTGGAATATAAACGAGAAACAACACATATAGTGCCCAAGCAAGTTGCTACTGTGAAGAGCAAGGAGCCCAACACGAAGCGAGTCAAAAAGCCACCTTCTTCAGATATTTGGCAGAAAGTAAATGACCAATTTGATGGCACTGCCTCTGAGGACAAACCAACATTGAATCTGCAGAGATGTCCGGGAGCTACGGACGAGACGAAGCCATAATCCAAGTGGAGCCGTGTCCATATGATTCACTTTGCTCATCTCCACCCAGGCAAAAAAAAAAACCGAACGCAGATTGTTTTTCCGCCTGTACAGCGTCGTGGAGGGTCTATCGGTGTGGCGAGCCTCTCCTTGCTATTCACATCACGTAACAACATTACATTTTTCTCTGCCTGCCCAAATATAGAAACACCCACAAATGCATCTCGGAAGGCAGTCATGTGGTGAATATACCAGCAACAACACCCACGCGGGGTCGACCGTTCCAGCAAAATAAACGTCTGCAGATAAATCACACGACTACCGGAGCACATTATTTGGCGATGCTGCTTGCAATGGCAGCATCGCACAAACAAGAACAACGAAAATCAACACATTCGGCAAAAACACCGTGAGCCGAAAAGGAAAAATATAAAATAGCCCCAGCGGCACGGCGGCGCAGTGAGTAGCGCTGCAGCCCCGCAGCAAGAAATGTGCGGGTTAAATTCCTGTCTCCGGTGCCTTTTTGTACGGAGTTAGCATGGTCCCCCCATGTCTCCACGGATTTTCACCGGGTAATCCGGTTTCCTCCCACAGTCCAAAGACATGCTGCTGCCTAGGTTAATTGGCCTGACTAAACCGCCCCCGGTGCCGTGTCATGGACTGTCATCCCATCCCAGGTATAATCCTGCAATGCACCATTTGTCTGCCGGGAAAGGCTCCAGATTATCACAACCCGATAGAGGATTAAGCGGGTACTGATAAACAGCAAACGAAGGAATATAATAGCCCAGTAAACATGGAATGTCGGGCCAACGTTGCGCCAGTGTTGGTCCCACGGTTTCCAACCACATGCCAACATTGGCGCAACGTCGCACATTTACTGGGAGGCGATGTTTCGGGAAATGTCCCCTCTTTGTAGCACATTGACCTACTTGAGCAGCTTGATCTTCTGGCGACAGGGGACGGTGTTGCGCATGCACATGCGTGTTTGTGGGTCGACGTCCTCGACGATGACGAACGGCTTCTCCTCCAGCGTGACCACGCTCAGGTGGCGGTCGTCCATCACCGTTGATTCGGAGAATTCATAGCGCGGCCAAAGCGGGTATTTAAGCGACAGACGCTCCTTCTCCCACATCCCGACCTGGACAAGGGTGTTGTTGACAAGACGTTAGGAGCCAAGGCACGGCTACCAGTCTAAATGCTGTGTTAAACAAAGTGTGCGGAATTGACAGAACTGAACATTATGGTTGTTCTCCAGATCTGTTGCTTCGGGATAGCCGTGTCGAGCGATCTCCCTCCCTCGCGACGTTTCGTCTCGTACTAAAACTGTACGGGCCTCTAACAGATTTTTGCCAGTTCATTAATCAACTGAGAAGTACTTTGTGTCGTTATTGGATACCTAAATTGGAAAATGCGAGTGGGTTTCACGGTATACGAGACAGCATAGGACATCACTGCAGGCCAAACATGAACGTTAACGTTCTTCTATTCAGCATGACATTTAGTTTAGACACATTCATATGAATCTCGATAATACCGTAACTTGAATACGATATAAAATAATATAATTAGCATGAATCATCAACAGCCACAATTTATCTCTCCACTGCTGGATGAAGGCCTCCCTTCATCGTCACAACATAGGTGGAGGTGGGGTTATATGACAATGTTTTGCCGTGGTCATTGCGGGTTGGTGAAAGTATCTATTACAAACATATCAAGGAAATATGCATATTATTGTTGCTACATGTGTACATTTAATACATATTTTTACAAAATGTAGTTTCCGCGACCCTCACCAGGACAAGCGGTTTAGAAAATGGATGGATGGTTCAACACAGCAGTGCGGTGCTCGCGTAAACCAATGTACGAATGTGCGAATGAAACAAAATACCACTTTGATTCCCGGCAGTGGCTAACAGCGTCAGTGGAGAGCGATGCCTAAACCAGCCCTAGAAGGGCCACCCCCATCTCCATTAAAAACGCATCGACGAGTGAGGTGAAGTATGGTCAAACAACCACCGTGACCTACACGATGTGATTAGGCCTTAAACCCAGCACTGATTCATCACAGGGTAGTAAATTATGAACAATGAATTAATGTTACAAATCCCGCGCATAAATCTATTACGATGAGGCATCGTTTTACATCTAAACTGTGAACTGTGTTTTATTGCTGAACGAAGGACTTCATATTCACGTCGAGCATTTATTGACTGCATAAATTACTTTAGAAGAGTCCAGAGGTAGACGTTAAATCTTACGAGACGGATGTCTGAGACCAGAGTAAACACTGTCATCCGACTGTATCAGAGAGCTGTACTGAACAGAAACAACTGGAAGAGAAGCTCCTAGCTTTTAAATACTGGTGCATGCGGAGGATGCCAGAAGCTTGATGGCAGCATATGATAGACATCGCTGCAGCAGGGGGAGCATACTTAAAGCATGACAGGTGTAATCAGCAAGAGAAGACTTTAATCGGATGAGTATGTTTTCACCCTTATTATGATTTTCTCACCATTAACAACTGGTACACACAGCAATTAGTTCAGAATTATCTCGCATTAACAGTACATTACGGTCAGCTAATGTCGGATGTGATTCACTTAAACGTTTCCTAGTGCCGTGTATTTATTGAAGCCGATGAACACAGCGGATTAAGTTACACGAGCATTTTTTACGATCGGATGCAACTGGGAGGTATCTAATTCAAGGTTCTTGAGTAAATATCATCATCATCATTATCAGTTCCCGCTGAATCCTGTCGAAGCTCGCAGTGAGCCGCAGCCTCTCTCAGCAAACACAGGGCTCAAGGTAGGGCTATACCCAGGAATAAATATCACGGGCAGGAATGAATGGAAGGAAGGCAATCATCGCCGACGTCTTTGAGGAAGGACACAGAAAGAGACGAGAGAGTGTTTGACGCCGCGTACGGTTGGTTTGGATTCACAACGAAGAGGACAGGCTCACCTTCTCCCACGTGCGCTGCTTGTTGAAAACTTTCACCACCATGGGAGGGTTGGAGAGGTACCCGTCTCGCTTAAATGACAGGTCTCTATCGTGCCAGCTTACATTCATCAAATACCTGCAACATGGAGAGTTCACGTGTCACAACACAGTCATAATAATACAAGCTGCACTTGTGTTACGGCTGCCAGAGGTCACCGCTTCGATCTGCTAGCACGACAGTTTAAACAAATCCCCACTGCCTCTTTTCATCCACTGGTGTAAATGGCTTACAACACAGTTAATCGATCAACAAGTTGCATGTGGTGGGGTAAAGTGTGGGCACCCCCATCTTCTTCGAAGCCATCTGGCCAAGGTGGAAGAGTGAGCCAGATGCCCTCTAGAGGGGCTATTTAGAGCTCCTTCCACAAGCAGTGGAACGAGCAAGCTATTGCAGGGTGGCACCTATATCAGTACATACATGGTCCTATATGTACAAGCTTTAACACGTGTAAAGCTGTATCACCTTGGAATGTAATACGGTATAATCATCCATCCATGATCTGTATAATTAAATAAATAAAAACACCTCCAGCAATGCAAAAGAATTGGAACCTCTTTATACTGCCGCGTCGCTACTCGGATTTAATTGCCTGATGCAGGTGAGCGGAGCTGTGGGATTAAGCTCAGCAATTATTGTGTTCCTCCACACAGAGTTCAACTTTCGTAAGTCAAGTGCCACATGTTTTTAAATGGGGTAAAAAACAATTCAGATTTGGGCCTATCCTGTGGCACTTGCCAAAATGTCAGTTATCAGAAGCGCCACATTGAAAGTTGGATTTTTGCATTAATTTACAATTCAGATTTGGACACTGCACTCCAACACCGTTCCACATTATCAACAGTGGACTCTGTCAATACAAGCAGGCCGCCCAATCCCTGGACACAACACCGCTGGGTTTGCCTCTGAGGCTCTCTGGCCATTCTTCACGTGTTGGTACAGTACAACAGTAATGCTTTCCCTAACGTAATGTTTTTGTTCGAATCTAATGTTACAATGAATGTTTAAAAAAATAATAGACGTGACATGACACCCAGCCAACGTCTCTCACTGGAATTAACTTTTTACAATAATAATATTAACAAGTGTTTGCTGTGCAGTCATTTTGATTTCTCCTGTAGCACGGTTGTTTTGCTCTGACCTTGTTTTATTTTCCTTGCTGTGTTTTGTTTTTATGTATTTTTATCATTTTGGTGACCAAGGTCACCCTTACAAATTATACTTTATCCTGGCCTCGTGAGTTCCCTCCTGGATAAACAAAATAAACTAAATGAACAGTACTGTTACAATTTTAGTAGGCAATGCCTTCATTCTAGGTTGGAAAATGTTGTTTAGCCTTGAGTTTAAATAACGCCGGCTCAATAATTTAATGCTACCTATGCTGTAATTATCATCTTGAAAGTAAAATTACTGTGTGTTTTCAATTCGGCAGTGTGTCTCTCTGACGATGACTGTCTTTCGAATGGAATTTACAATGGAACAACTCCTCTTGTCCTTCACCCCTTGATCTGTGAATTGTATTATCTAGAATAAAGTAGAGTACAATTACAATACACAATTACCAATTCTTCCCATAATGCACAGAACCCCAATGATTCACGGGTAAAAAAATGATGACAAATAGAAGGGGTGAGTCCACATACATCTTTAACACAAATTATTTATTGATAAAGTATTTTAAAAGTGAATGTATATGTTAGGATCGCCTTAATGGAAAACTGGAAGCTCATCAGACTTCGACAAGGTCATGATTACGCAGGGTCCCATTGCCTCGCTGGAGATGCCATCGGCTGTTGAGTGGCTGGCTCTCTGCCGCGGCACGAGAACTCCCGGTAACTACGGCATAGCCAGTTTCGCCAATGCCTTCAGATGCCGGCTACTTCTGCCAATCTCGACACCACCACCGCTAAACGGCATTAGTAACGACTGAATCGCAAGCTGCATCAGTAACCGTCAATTTACACTAAACTGCCGTAAAATCATTATTCCGCATCAATGGCCATCACAGCTTGCGTCAGTAATCACAACAACACCCTACAGCACGAAGCTGGTGATTATTTGTTCGTGTCATCTACGGTGCAGCAGGCTCAAGGCCTTCCCGCTTTTCCTCTGCCAGTGACTGAATCCCCCCTCTTGCTCGGCATCTTGAGACCGAGTCGCATTTGGAAGCTAAGTAAATACCAACTCTGTTGTGTTGAACGGTTGTAGAAAACCAATGTGCTGTACTGCCGGGATGTTGTGCCCAAGTGTTTTCACACGTGTGCTATTAATCAGAAATAGTGTATTTACATTTACGACATATTTGATAGCACACATTCTCATTTCGAGGGAACGACAGACAGTAACCGGGTGTAATGCTTTCTCAGTCGGCGATCGACCGTATACGAGCCAGCCCACCGCCGCTCACTTACTCGTAAAATATATTGTTTTCTTCTGGCACCTCGTCGGGCTGCGAGTCACAGCCCGATTTGGCCTCGGGGATGTGACCGTAATCCTGGTGGGTGCGCTGGGCAGCGGAGGCTATGATCGCCACCGAATCCGCCATGCGCTGCGAGAAAGTGTAATCCAGGTCGTTGAACGTGACCGCGATGAGACCGATGGGGAAGCAGCAGGGGACGGTCTCGCCATCCTCCACGGAGAGCCCGGCGGCCAGCCACACGAAGCCAGGCCCCATGAGGCCCACGCTGTTGGCCATGCGGAACAGGAACTCGGCCTCGTCCCTGGAGCAGTAGAGGACGATGACTTGCGTGTGCACCCTCTTCAGTTGCATGCGTATGGCGATGTCGTCGTCGTCCTTCTTCACGTCGATGGAGACGATTGTCTGGATTTCCCAACCGAAGTAGCTGTTGATTGTGATGTGCTTAATGTGGTTGATAAAGTCATGGTAGCCGGGGTAGAAACTGGTGATGATAGAAAAGCTGTTCCAGTCATACTCCTCCAGAATGCGCATCAGGATGTTGGAATGCTGCTGTACCGAAGCTCCGAACTGCAAAAACATCGACCGCATCTCCTGCAAATATAAAACGTCAGAACGGATTTTATTTGAACACTTTTCCACCGTAAATTCCACAGGTACATTTTACGTGTTTTCTTTACAACGTTGCATTTTGGGAATTTGTTTTAAGAACTTCTCTTTCGGAATAGCCGTGAGAGCAGAGAGGATGAACGCTTGACACGGCTATCCCGAAACTACGGAGAGAAATTCTCATACATCGAGGAGTGAAAAACTACATCACTTAAAGTTTTTTGCCTTGCTAAAATAAAAACATAAAAAGCAAAATATTATTTCCATCCATCCATTTTAACTTGCCTGCTTTTTTTCTGGTGAGGGTCGCAGCAATGTATAATTTGCATATCAGAAATACTTACCAATTATTTTTATTGTATCAATTGCAAAACCGATCACTATGAATTATCACTCACCACTCACTCCACACTAACAAGCTCCACTCACACACGAGCGACGCCACTCAACTCACCAATTACTCACCGCTGCAGCACACACGCAACTCTCCACTAGCAATCACACTCACCACTTACTCCAACCGCTAAAACCTACCACCGACATCAATTACACTCAACCACCAACTCACAACTCAGCGCCCACGGTCGCCACTCACTCCGCTGACACGCATACATCGCAGTCTCTATAAATTCATGTTTTCCCATCTCCTCCCACTCGCCGCTCTCCTCTCATCCCTCCCACGCGCTCGTTCGGCACCCCAGGCTGTGCCGAGCGACTCACCGCATGCAAACAAAATGTGTGTTTAGTGAGAGGAAGTGGCTTTTTCTCTTCTCTCACCTAAAGCAGAATATTCGCCGCTTAGCCAGAGGAACTAACACAATCCATCTTCGTCATTACTCTCTTCATCGCGCAGTGAATGATTATTGAAGCACTAACGATTGCATTTGCTACGCAGCGTATCGATGTGTGTCCTGTATTTAACTATTTCATAACCGACTGGCGTATTGCTTGCGACCTGACCTGCGTTACCACCATACGTATATTAAAATAATGATTTATTTTAACAATTTGGATGTGGCTAATTAAGATTTCTATTGTAGAGGTTCTGACTATGACAATAATACACACCAATCAACATGGCAGCGTGTTGTTGTTGCTGCGGCTGCTGCTGCAGAGCACGGACAAATCGTAGTTGACTTCCCTCAGGAGTGAAAATATTTGTTCCCTATGTGCCACATTACTTCCTTCTGTGCCCTTATTTTTAAGTAAAAATATAGTGTATTCAGTTTAAAACCATGTTACGCCATTCGTTTCGCTTAAAAAATAATAATTAATCTCTGAATATATATGTATTTATTACAATATTGCGCCTGGAGAAATCCCTTGAAGCTGGGACACCTCGCTGGTTCAAGTGACCACTGCATATAATGTATTGTAGAGTAAGGACAACTTCTCGGATGGTACATTATGCTGGCATGCAATGTTAATGCGTGGTGTTTTTGATTTAGTAATTTTTATGTGGGACTGACGTATCGCTGCCACCTTGCCGAGACACCCAGCTCGGGGATAAGCCGTGAATCTAAACAGGTGACCGTGGTAAAGCGTGTTATAGCCATACCCGCTATAAATATTATAAATATTAATATCACTGTTGTTTTATTAACAGCTGGTGATGCTGTGGGGAGAGCTCTAACGCCGTGAATCTGGCGACCAGAGTTTTAATCCCGGTCACGGGTGACGTGAGAGGCGATCGAGATCTGAACCGATCCAATCGGCCTCCAACGTGTTTGTCGACGCGAAATCTGATGTCGCCGAGTTCATAGCACTGGGCGACAACCACCGCGCCACCCGTCTAAATTATTAGCGGCGTTAATTAAATTGTGAGGCAAGCTATCAACAATGCGGTGAATGTGAAAAAGTGGCCTGCAGTCTTTTGGGGGCTTTTTGATGGTTGGTGAGTTACTCCATGTACTCTACAACGGGCGGTCTCCCATGCATTATTCATTTGCTTATTTTGTTATTTTCCCGCCGTTCCTCCCGCCATGTGATTATAATGCAAACGCGTAAATCCCGTCCACATTTTAATGTTTCTCAAAGTATTTTTCAATTTTTAAAACGCCGGTAAATTAATTGCCACGCGGCCTGTTTAGTTGGGCCAGGTGTGTGGGCAGTAGTAATCTCACACGCGTGATGCCGCTGTGCACAGCGTAAACATTAATTCGCAGCAACGAGAGGCGAAGCCACGTTGGGTTGGGGCCTGAGGGTCACGAGACCTCGTGCAATGGTTTTTCATGTAGATTGCATATGTGAATGATGACTGGCCGCGTCACTTAGTGAGATTGCACTAAATCACCATCGGCAGAGACGGCCGGACATTGTACAGTCCAGGCTTTCCTATCAGCATGGAGACCCCGGGGGACCTCAGCTTGAAGCATTGAATGTAATGTTTCGGTTCCTTGTCACTTTTCCACAGTCACGGGCCCTTGTGCCTTTGTGCAGTTGTTGCGAGGGGCGGATTTTCTTTTTCTGCCTGTTATTTTTTCAATTATGTAATTTTATTATCGTGTTGGGGTTTTATTTTCGTTATCCCTTTATATTCTTTGTGTAGTGAAATTCCCAAGTGTGTTTGTAAAGCGCTTTGAGATGCAGTACTGCGGCGGTTAAGTGCCATATAAATGTGAATCCCTATTGGTGGTCGTGTGAGCAGCGTGGGGCAAGTGAAGGGAGCGGCAGTGGCTGGCTCTGTTCGACCAGAAACGTGGCAGCGGCAGCAGAATCAGTTGGCCTGACGATGCACGGCTATAAAAGGCAAGGTCCCAGAACCACAAGGTAATTAATCTCTT
>JAZEWU010000004.1:12705390-12733701 GCA_036362915.1 Geotria australis
ATCTGCACATTCGTATTCTGAATATTATTCTTCAAATGTGGGTAACATCATATTTGACTGACAGAGGTGGGACCCATGAATCTAATGTTCGGTTAAAGGCGAACTTCACATAAACTGAAGCTATTTAATCGATTTAGGTGCAACCATGAAACCTCTCTCATGCCACTGCTGGCTGAGAGGCCTCTCCACTAGAGGGAGTTCTATTAAAGCCCTCTAATGGCTGTTTTACCTTCTCGTTTTCATACTGGCCAGTTGTTTTAGAAGATGGGGGAGTACCCACACTTTACCACACCGCACACAACCTGCCACTTGCCGATGGACTGTGGTGTATAGTCCCTATTTAAGCTGCTGGCGAAAGGGAGGGTGGTTTAACAAACGTTCTCTTCCTTCAACTGCCGTGCCGAGAGATTAAACCAGCGACTTGTATTGACCATTACAAACACAGCAGCAACCCTGGTATCGTTTTGTTGCTTTCAGATACACGTAGAATTGGGTACATATTTTTATGTACATATGTAATTAAACAGAGCTTTCATATAATCATATATAATTGGGTACAAATGAAGACATTCATTCAATGACAAGAGATCGACAGCCCGCAAATTCCCCACTTTTAATTTTAGAGTCGAGCGTTGGAATGAATCTTGTCTCAGCAGTTTTTAATCACATTCCTAAAGTGAGTGTATCTGAGATGTTGCTACTGTCAAGGTTGTACTGCCTCATAGGCCCTTGGCTTTCGTGTCACGTTTTACATCAAACAGTGCAATATGTAAAGGTGGTGACTGTTTAGAATACAGATTCACAAAGTAGGTGCCTTATTTTCAAGAAAATCCATCACCATACAATTGCAATGTATTTATATCACAAGCAGGACAAATAAATACAGCAATTACGGTATAACTGTTTATCACACCTCTGTTTAAAAGGCTTTGTAGGAGTCTCGCAATATATATTTTGAACGTGTACACAATGCTTTAGATTTTTTTTTGCGTTCAGTCAAACAAGACCATGAAGCCTAAAAAGCAAGAGGCACTTCCCAGTTTTCACTGCCAGTGGTGATTCACGACAGTCGAGGCTAGTGAAATAAATTCCTATTACCCGCATTGTGCACATCAGCTGCACTGTGCTTCCATAATCTGTATGAATTCGTGCAGGGTTTTATAGGTGGTGCCAAACCCGAGTGTATTTTCACATTTTCTGATAACGGCTCAAACGTGTATTGTGTGTATCTGGAGATGAGTGGCTCTCTGCCGTTGGCAACAGTGCAGCCAGATTTCCCCTTCGGTGGTGGACGGATTGATCGATCTCCAACAGACAGGTTACATTGTATGCTGAGAAAACAGACGCGTTACGTTGTATACTGAGAATTCAATGCACGCACTACGAAATAGGTAAACACGGATTCCACGAATATCAGATTGGAGTCAGTTGTTTAAATATACCGCAGTGTTTACTCCAGGTGAAAAATGGTGTAATTTAGGTCAGAAGAGCGTCCTTATTGTGACCGCTAGCACACCCTCGTTAATCCACACGTTCAGGTCCATCTTCCGGCACGGCAGATGACACAAGAGTACATGTTTCTCAAATACTCCCTACCTTCGATAAGCTTACCTTAGATCCAAATTAGAATTAAAATTTCTGCCTAGCTGTGATTGCAGATCTTGAATAGGATGTGCTTTCTAGGAAACAGTACAGGTTTATGCGAAACATATTTAGAATATTCGAGATGCGCTGGGAATCCCCCGGGAAGAGCTGGAGTCTGTTGCTGAGGAAAGGGATGTCTGGTCCACTCTCCTTGGACTGCTGTCACCGCGACCCTCACCAGGACAAGCGGTTTAGAAAATGGATGGATGGATGGAGATGCGCTTATTAAAACTAGGAAGAGTAACATGCTACCCCAACCGATGTAATACATACAACTGGTTTGCGCATCCGCACTAGAAATTCTAAAGCTATATTTATAACTTGTCTGGTGTATGGATGTCAGTGAACCTGTGCACTCGAATGAGTCCCCTTGCTCCCCGATTGTTATCCTGTGATTTTACATATTGTTTGTGTTGCTTAGCTGGAACGTTTGTTGTGTGGCAGCAATCCCGCATCCAGAACTTGCAAGCTTACTGGGTATTTCTGCTGTAATAATAAACATCTCAATGATGGTGCTGTTAGAGCTCTTTCTCTTCAAGGCATAATTTTTAAAATAAACAAAAACAACCGTCTTCAAGCTGGCCACAAAATATCCTCACCCTTCCGCATCTGATTCACGGCGATGGGAAATGACTCAGAATAAACTGCACAGTGCACATAGTGATTTATAAACATTGCCGGACATCCCTCATAACCTGAAATGCAGTCTCCCCCCCAATTAGTCGGGCTTAGAGAGGTGTCACTGGCACACACACGAAAAAGAGAAATTGCCAACATCGCAGAGCAGCACCCTTGTGGAATAGAATTGAGCGTGAGTGTTTCATGGATATAAAAATATGTATTCGGATTTCTTACGCCATCATTGTCGTCATTCGCGCGCTATTTTTATTCCCTCCTACAGGGAAATACCACTGGATGTTCTTATACCTCTATATGGAACGCACATTTGAGAAAAAAAATCCTACTCCATAGCCATGAGCCTGAACATGGCACGATATGTCACACAACAGATGATACCTTGCATTTAAATGCCCGGAAATTTTTTGAACCGAGGGATTTTTATGATCACACAAATGTGGCCAATCTAATTTCCCCTGATGTGTAATAATATGAACGACCTGCTTGAAATGTAAAATAAGAGTGGTATTTGACACAGAGCATATAAAATGTGCAAAACAATGTCAAGTCAGAATAATAAACCTTCTGTGGTGGCTAGGTGACTCAGAGGTCGGAGCGCTTAGCCAGCAACCACTGAGGACCTTGGTTGCAATCTGGATAGCCACCCACAAATAAACTCCGTTTGTAAGTGTTATGAATTTGTGGTGTGTGTCTGGTTACCGATGACTAGGTGACAAAAAAAACCCAACAAATTATTAATTATTTTAAAAATAAAAATCCACCCTATTGGACGGTAGGGTGGCACAATAGTAACATCGGTGCCTCACAGAAAGACAGTCCTGCCCGAGGTAGTTCAATTCCCACCTCGGGTACCTTTCTGTGTGGAGTTTGTGTGCTCTCCCCCGTTCTACGTGGGTTTCCTCCGTGTTCTCCGGTTTTCTCCCACAACTAAAACACAAACATTAATTAATTGACCGCTTGACTGACTTCTCCCCTCTCCGCAGTTTCCTTGCGCCTCCTTAACCGTGTCCATGACCAGGAGTGGAATTTGCACGCGTTACAAAGTGTATTGTTACGAATCAATTCCAGCTCAGTGTGTTGTCCTGCTCCAAATACCAATTTTAAATCAGAGTGTCTGGCAAAAGTGCTCCCCCTATTTTCAAATGATAGAATAAAACGTAACTTAAAGCGATTTTCAGAAGTTTTGTGACAATGTCTAGTACAGCTTTGTACTCAGACGCATGGGTTCATGCGAATGTGCGAAATTTCCCAATCGACTCTTTGTCTCGCGACGACACAAGACGCCAATAGCTCCGCGGGCATACAACTGGTGAGAAGACCTAACATCTTTGTAAAAAAAAAAACCCCTTCAAACAAATGAGCATGGGGTACCACTCATTGACAAGCTAAACGAGTACACAAAACATGCGCTAACAGTGTGCCGTGATGCAGTACGGGAGGGGAAACGATAAACACATCCTAGCATTTAGGATTTGGTTTTCTGCATCATTTACTATTACGAGTACTGGTGTAACCTTTTAACGGGGTTAAGCTGGGAATGAAGGCCTGAGCAACAGGGCGTGTAGTTAGATTGGTTGGGCAGGAACCACTGGCGCTGCCCCAGCGATAGTCGTTCTTCTTGGGTCATAGGTGCCGCTGGAAATACTGTCGGGGTGAGAGAGGAAAACGTGTGCCCGATGTTTGGGGTGGATAGGGTGCTGCCCCGCAAATTTTGAACTCGGCCACCTGCGCTTGAGTTCTGGTGCTAGCATTATTGGCGAGTATTATCTAAACCAGTCCCTGTTGCTGCCGTTCAATTAACTGACATGTTGAAGCGTGGTCACACAACCCCAGCGATTGATTCGTCAGAGGGACGCCTTCATCCCACAGTTGCTTCACAAAGTTCCGCAAATTACCATCGCATTTTCCACGCTAGGTAACCGCCTGTGTTGCCCACATATAATTTTGCTTCTGACCTGATTCTCTTTACCCCATTGATTTTTATAGGCTTGTCTATAATTACTAATTAATTGTGTGTGTGTTTTTTTACAAACGCCACTGCTATGGCTTAAAGCTATGTGTTTTTTAATGCGCCTTTATTTCTTAAGACAGAAGCGCATTATCGCTGTGCCTAGGAAACAGTGTCTTTGTCGAGCTGAGAATAATTTACACGTTTTCAGTAAAATAGAACTGCAAACACCGCCACACCAGTAACTTTAAAACATCACACCCAGTATAAAAATTACATTTCCCAGATTTGCTTAGTTTGTTTTAACAAGATTGGCAATTAAATATATAGTTTTTTAATTGTCAGAACATTGTTTAAAAAAGAGCAAAACATGGACGGCTCACTGGGTAATCTCTAGGTAACCGTAAATTAATGAGTGGCAATGGAAACATCTGTCAACTCCTGTGCAAAGTGACATCACAGCTATGCAAAGCAGCCCTGGTATTGCTAAGAAGGCGGAGAGCATTCCATGTTGCCTGTGTGCTCACTCCAGATTTGGCCTGTGTGTACTCAGTTTCGCTTGTTGTCGGCTCCGGCTCACCGCGTGGCTACCTTCTCACCCGTCTATCATTCCTCGCGCCTCTGATACGTTTCCTCGCTTCGAGAGCGAGTGAATACTGTGCGCGTTACAAGTTTACATTATTGTTATTTATTAATATTGGAGGCTCACTGAGTGGACTGGCTTGCGAGCCTGGTTTGGGTAATTGGCATCTCCAATCACTCGTATTGGCAGCTCCAATCCTAACCAAGAGTCAGTTACAAATATAATCTATTATTGGTCAGAAATCAAGCAGCAGCTCTGCCGGTTAAAGTCAATAGGAAACTCCCTTTGGGGTCGTTCTCCCTTCAGGCATCTTGGAATCAAATCTGGACGGTGGCCAATGAGATTGAAGCAGAGCATTGATTACAAATCCTGCCGATTGATTAAAAAGGGAATGATGATCACTTCTCGTCTCTTGGCAATCTATTTTACGCATTGGACTATCCCCTATTTAAATGCCAGTAGAGTGATCACACCACTGGTTGCCCTCTTCTGCATCATATCAAAGGTTACACCAATTAGAGTTCTGCTTTATAGATCTTTGTTAGTAATTTGCTGCCGGAGGAAGGCCTCCCCATGCTTGCTTGACCGTACTTCACCATACTGGTCAGTGTGCGTTTACTGAATGGGACACGGACCCACGACCAGTTCAGATATCACTCACAGCTAACGCCAGCCATGTCCTGAAATCAAACTCATGTGACTGCGTTGACGCTGTGGTGCGATGGTAACCACTGTGGCCACCGCTCCATCCTCTTTGGAGGTTAACAAAGTGTAGGTTGTCACAGACTGTGAGATGATAACCAAATATATTTTGAACTAGCTCAGCCAGTGAGCTAAGTTGACACCCACCAATTATGTTGCCAGCGGCCCAGTGGCGAGTGCGGCAAAAGGAATGGGCACTTAAAGGTTCATGGGGCGCCGCGTCTACTGAGACACGTATACCATGCAGTTATATTAAGTGCATTTTGTGAAAGAGCCTCGCTGATCCTGAAATGGTCATCGAGGCATTGGTGCTCCTCTCCATTTCACAACCCTGAGCCACTTGGTGGAGATTCTGCATAGCTGTGGCGAGAGCAGGCCTATCCGTTCCTAAACCACCGCTGACTTCCCCACAGCGGTAATCATTTCATCCACCCCGAAGGGATGATAGGCCGAGTCAACCCCCAACCGGGATTTGAAGTCGAAAACCCTTCTGATTGCGAGCCACTCGCTCTACCACTGAGCCCATCCAATTATCTGTTTGTGGAAGCAGCGATGAGTGAAGAAGAGTTACATCGCCCGACTGTTTAAGGTGGTACAGCATGTGAGATGCTACCGTTATGTTATGCTGCACGTGCGTTTGTAGCATTTTCTACGCGAGATGAAGCTGGTAGTTACGAGAATCTTCCAGCAAGACGTGAGGAATGGTCTTGTGGGTACCACTTTCGTATGCGTGGTGCTGGATTCATGGGTTCCCTGCGTGAATTGTATTTCAAAAATGTGTTCCTTCGCTTAGTCTGCTCGCTGAGCTATGAAGAGGTTTGTTTGGTATGGGAGTGAAACGTATTTCAAATTTACATCTATGTGCTCCTGGAATATTTTGGGCAGATTATGTAGTAGGCTAATGAGGTAGGTACACATTATATTAAAATACTGTGGCGGTTTATAAAAACGTATTTATTTATCGTTCTACTCTTTTTTGCCACAGCATAAATCTTATTCAACGCCTGCATTCCACCGTGTAAAGTATCAATAATTATTGTATTTGTGTACAATAATAATAATAATAGCATTTATATAGCGCCTTTCACCCGAGGGTCACAAAGCGCTGCACAAAGCCGCAGAGAGAACGACAATACGTGTAAATAAACACAACAACTTATGGAATATTCAAAACAAGAGTTTTATTTCAGACTGCGCAATAGACTGCGTGTTGTAGACATGGCATGACTGCATTTCGAGTACAGTGTATTGGGTTTTGACTTTTAATTTTACATCATTTCAAAAATAAATCCCATTAAATTTGATTGGTCTCTTTGGCTAATCATACAGGACCACCCAGTGATGGAACCTGGTAACAGCATTTAGTTGCTGTTGCACCTACTTCCGTGACTGCATGCAAGTGGATAAACACTTATTTAACTGGTGCGAGGCCGATCACAACTGTAAATGTAACACGTCCACGGCCCCCATAGAAACGTGATATATAGCTTGAAAGCGTTATACACATATAAAATACATGTATCGTAGGTGTGCTGAATTTAGTAGAGTCTTAATGTGCGCCTCTTATTAAAACAGCCAACAGCGGCGCACACGTTTATATTAATTATAAGAGAACTAACAGTGTTAATACTACAAGTTTTTTTTTAATAATATGCGGCACAGACGTAACATAAAGTTACTAGTGGAGAGCCCCAGGGTGGTTACTGTGTGCAATTATATTTTTTTCTGGTGAGCACACAGACCACAAGTATCACATGATCCACTCTTGTCTCTGCACTGTTCCATTTGAATGTGCTTGGAATGACCAATGTTGGTTTTTCAATCGACTTACAAGTTTACACAGCCAACTTTCGTCGAGTTTTAACCGGCTATAGATGCAGAGTTTTTATTTTTGCCAGCTACATATATCGGTCATCGACGAACTTGGTGAGGAAGCCGTTCCCAGTCTTGTCAACATTGAGATCTTCTTCTTTGCGATTCTTCGAAGCACGATGGCTAGCTTCTGGACATCGTTGTCTTTCAGCTTGGCTTCGAACATTGAGATAATGCAGTCATAAAGGCTCGAATAGGTGATCGTGTGAAAGTCCGCTTGATCTCAAATCGTTCATCCTGGTAATTTTGCGTTTAGTCAGTAAAGAGGGGACAAGGTAGACTGTGCCCCCCAAAATCGGTTGGCAATGAAATCTGCAAGGAATCTGGTTGTTACTATTTTTTCAGACTTTAATGAAGGAGATGGCAACCGAATTTTTGCTCAGCATGTACATTGCTGTAGCACATTTCACGGTGTTTTGTCTGGTATGGTCTCTTAGCGTTAGCATAACACCGCAAATACATATTGGTTCAACTTAAGCTGACGTAGCAAGACACTGACTTGACTTATTCAACAAATTACCCATTAAAAACAATCATACCTTAACAAAGTTCAACGTAAGAAGTTTAGTTTTATTTCTCGTGTAGTAAATTGTAATAATCTAGAAAAAAAGTTAAATACTGCTAAGGAAAAAGTAAATGTTTATGTTGCACATTACTGTTCTGAAAACAATATTATGCTACTCGTGTGTGTAATTAAATATATTTTAAAAGTAACTGTCTCCAGATGTTATATTGGATAAAAAGCTAACATAAAGACCATAGCAATATCTGATAATAATACCTTGCATATCTCATAAATCTGTTTATGCCGCTATTAATACACTGTACTGTAACCACTGTAGTCAAGGCTTCTTACATAAAGGTCTGTCCTCGAAAGATCCCCCATAATAATCTCATCATTTTAAATTAACGAATACAGGTACAATGAAGATACTTCTTAAAACTTTACATGCTGTTATTTTTTGCATAGATTTCAGCAAGCAATGGAAGTCTCTTAGGCATAGACTTTAGCTCTTAAAAGAATCATGTAATCAATCTTAGAACATGAAACATTTTAAATGTAAAAATGTTATGCAGATAACATGCTCACTATCATTATTATTAAGTACTATCGATTGCATACTTCACAGATGAAAAGACATTAATATCTATGTAGTTTCACTTCGTTTGATGCCTCGGTCAAGTAATACATGAAATCATTAAATCAAATGTTACATTTATGACTCCTTTTGCATTCTTGAGCAATGAAATGTCTATTTACAAACATGTACAAAATGAAAGCATTGTAAGTTTTGAGGACCTTGTGGCATCATCTGCAAGGGAGTACAGTGATTACGACAAAAACAAAAGTACTCCACTGGGAAAAGCACCTTGACCCCATCTGGGAGTGTGCTGCTACATTATTCCTTCTTTCGCAAAAAGCAGTATATGATGCCACTAAGGAAAGTGAGAGGAAAGGCAACCCATGCTAAAATATAGGAGTAACCAGGGCTGCCTACGTCCAGATGCTTTGGCTGGAACCATCCGACGTAAATGGCTGCAGCGGTCAAAACACAAGCACCTGCAAGAGACAAAAGCACATGAATAAGGCGCTGTCACATTACGCTGGACTTTCATTACATATATGAATGTATGAAACAAACTTAATAGGTGGGTGGGTGTGTTGGGTGGGTGTGGGCGTTATTAAAATGCAAGTTCATATAAGTTGCGGATATAGTCATTAATAGTTGTACATAAATACACCCTTCAATTACGGACTAATAGGCTAATTGCAGGATTGTTTACGGAAATATGGTTTCCCTCTGATACAAAAATACTCTATGTTTTTTGGGACTGTTAACACAAAGAACAATCTTACTTCCTCATGCCACCACAGCTGTTTGTTCCAAAGAGCCATCGTGATGGTTGCTCTTCAGGGCTGTTATTTCGGGAAAGCCATGTCGAGCGATCTCCCTTTCTCCCTTGCGACGCTTCACATAACGCCTGATGATGCTTCCAACGTGGAAGGCGAAACGTCGCAAGGGAGAGAGGGAGATCGCTCGACACGGCTATCCTGAAAGAACAGCTCTGAAAAGCAACCATCATTAATCGAGCCATGAAAACCTACATCAGTACAAAGAGCCATCCCACCTCTCCATCGTATTTTAAACAACATCATTCATTTTCAGCTGCCAGGAGCATTTGTGCTATCCATGGCCAGCATGCATAAGTGTGTTTTTTGTTGCCATGAAAAATCATCGTGAATGTGGAAGCAAGTGTGCACGTATTAATGCATCCAATAAATATGTGATGTGCATGGGTCAGCGTGGAGGGAACAAAAGACAATGTTCCTAACAACAATAACAATCCTGTTTATATTGATAGTGTGATTAAAGAGTAAGCTGCTTCATTGGTAATCAGCGACTTCAGATATATGTGTATTAGCACGATTATCAAACACAAAATGTAGCCACAGAACAGAGGATTTTATACATTTTTGAAAAGTAACTGCAGCAGCTTTGCGTAGGCCTCGATTTGACAAAAATACACGACAAATATTTGGTGGACAGTTGCCAGATCTGTGAAAATGTTTTCCGCCAACACTCAAATCTTTGTGCTAACGGAGCTGTTTATTTAAACAATTACATTCAAAACTCTTAATCAAAGACTGTATTCTCCTAAAACTTTTCATTATTGTCCTACCATGTCACACTTTCCTTCGTACTATTTTACAAGCACATTTGTGAACCTTCAATGACAATATTTCATTGTTGGTAAAATATTCTAATCGAATGAAAATGTGTAACTTCCTAAGCTAATGTCTTGTGGTCGCTGGAAACTGCCTACAATATGTAACTTTCATCGTTTAATTTGGCATACAACTTTGCCAGCTGCACTCATTCATCTTGCATCTCTGGAATATTTTGGTCAATAATTTATCACTAACCGGGAAGGAATTCATTTTATACTGTTGTCTGAAACAACAATGGATGGGCTTTGTTTCTGCAGCATATCCACGTACATTATAGAACATTCGTTCACACTGTTGAGAATTTGGAAGTATAACGAATGAACCGCGGCACTGATAAACATGCAATGATTTATTATACAAGTATCACACACGAACAAATGTAACCAGTGCTAAGTAGAAGACAGTACACTGTACGGTATTGGATTCTTCAACCTACCTGTGCAGGGTGGGATTCCGTGGGGAGGTGGAGGATGGAGGGATATTTAAATCGCTTGGTTATCATTTAAAATTCCGCACAGGGAGGACATAGAGGCAACCTCCAGATTACAAGTCCATCGTGCGAACGATGAGACCAGTGGGCATGTGCAGGATTTTTGAATTGTTAGTAGGATTTGCTATTACAAATGCTGCTCTGCATGCTGCACTGCAAACATTACAATTGTGCTAGGAGATACGCATCAAGCCCAAAGGCGACAAGACAGATCTTAAATAAATAAACGCGACTTTACAGCCCTTTGTAAATCCACTGATGGATGAAGACCTCCCAAGACCGTATCAATCATGGGGGATTGTAAAAAATAGCGCTTTAAATACCCCAAAATGATCGCGTCTAAAATTGCCCACAAAATGTCAACACGGTACGGCACATAAATTAATAACCCTTATTTTGGGTTTTTAACGGTTTGGTTCTTAAACCTTACTCACATTGAATTGTTATCTTTGTAGAGGTGTTTCGCTTGGTTGGCCTGAACGTGCAGCTCTCACGCTTTCCATGAGTAAAGTGACGCTGCACAGCAAGTCAACTGCAGCGGATTTGAAATATGCAGCGTGCTGGCTGTGATAAAAGTTTGGTGGAAGTTCCGCAGCTATGTGTAACATTCACTGAATTCAGCATCATGATAAATGCACGCTTTAAATGGCCCATCAGCTAACTTGCTTCTAACCAAATCTGGTCCATCTTCCTTTGACCCTCAACATTGCCCTGTAGATATTTCCATTAATCCTGTCTGTTTTTATAATCCTTCATTCATTCATTCATTTTCAGAAACCGCTTAATCCTGTACAGGGTCGCGGTGAGCCGGAGCCTATCCCGGCAGACATAGGGCGCAAGGCATGGCTATACCAAGGACGGGACGCCAGTCCATCACAGGGCACCGGGGGCAATTTTATAATCGTTTATAGATATTCAGGTGGGATTAAAGTGCTAAATCAATGCAAATGCTCACATTTGTTGAACTTCAGGTCTATTAGTGAGCCGTATTCCATGTCCTTCCGAGCAGTTTTTCAAAATATTATTCTCGCTCTCCTGCTGGAATGTTGAATTTAAATTGCACATTTTTTTTTCCCCTAGACTTTACGGAAGCAGACTTTACGGAAGGTTTGAATTCAGATGGTTAATTCAGTGCTTCGATCGAACGTTTTAAATTGTTGGAGGCAGATAAACCTATGCTTTCAACGGGATAAGGAAACGTACAAGTTGATATCGGCAAAAGGATAACTTTAAACACATTTCAATCTGTTTAATTCAATCGCTTTGTTTCAGTTGCTGCGTGAAATATACAGCATGCTACCATGCTGTAACGATTGGCGCAACTAGATAACCCGGCGCGTTAGTTGAAACAACGGTGCAGATTTCTAAAACATGAACTCCCTCCCGTGCCTCTGTCCACCCAGCGGTCAGTATAAATGGGTTACACCAGATCTAGACGATCGAAATGTCACGAGTGCCGAGCGGTGGCTGTGCACGCGTCTTTCTGTAATCCAGCACTGTGGAGGCAGCGAGGGTTGGTGGATCACCACACTAATGTTGTAAAACCGTCGAGCGAGTGCAATATCGAGCGAGTGCAATATCCAGGCTGGCCAGGGGAAGGCGGTATACCCAGTGGATTAATCGAGATCTGTTTCCATCTGTGTGTGGATAGAGTGGAGTTGCCCCTCGTGTGTCACACTCACATGCCACGAGCTGCAGCACTCCAGTGATGAAGAACCGGCCGCCCTTCTTCAGAGTGAACAGTTGGCAGACGAAGGCAAAGAAAGCGCAGCAGCAGAAGATCACCGACAATATCATCAGGGCTTGCACCGCCTGTATCCATTCTGTAATCGAAAAACAATTACGCCAACATTATGAATATTACAATAAGCTGGCCTGTCTAAGTCCGTATAAGGTACTGTATGAACCCAGCGTGGATGAGTAGGCCAACATCCCTCGAGAGGGGTTCTTTAGAGCTTCCTCTAGTGGAGGCCCTTCTGCGTGCAGGCATGTGGGTAACAATTGCAGGGCTGCATTTTTACCATTTCTGGGTATGCCAACGCACTAGACACATCCATATCTGGAGCCTACCTTGGCAGACAGGACGCAAGGCAGGGCTATACCCAGAATGGGGCACCAGTTCATTGCAAGGGACTGGAGGTGATTTAGTTAGGCCAATTAACCTAGCCAGCATGTTTTTGGGTGTTGGGTGGAAACTGGGGTACCCAGCTAAAACCCAGGTATACATGAGGAGAACATACAAACATGCAATATCCACACAAAAAGGCACCAGAGCCTGAAATCGAACCCAGCTGCTTCTTGCTGTGAGGCGGCAACGCTACTCACTGCACCACCGTGTCAACCCTCTCATAATCTTTAGATTTTTTATTCAAATATATCACCTGGACAATCCATTAAGACGTAACATCGTATTTTCTAGAGTGGTCAGAATGTCAAGTGACACGCAGCAAATACATAACGACACGTGTATACAAACAAGTTTAAATCTACAACTTAGATACAGTGCACGTTTATACAATGTTGAACAGATTTACAGAGCATCAAGAGCAGGAGGAACAAGACGGCCAATGTAGCTAGGCGCGTGCACATCCACACCGCAGTCTAATACGTGAATGATGAATGCATGGTGCACAACGCACGGTTCGTATAGAATGTGCTCTCTATAAGGAACCAGCGGTGTTGCAAACGCTGTGCGAGTGTGTTGCAATTAAAGGTTTAACTAAGTCCAGACTGGCGGCACAATCTAACGTGTCAGACATTAACGGGCGCGATTCCTGCGCTCTCCTGCTCCGGCAAAAAAAAAAGCGAAACCCCCCCCGTGGTGGCTTCGGTCAACGGTCGCTGCTGAAAACCGTATCCTCATCTGTGCTCAGACCCACCGGCCGCTAACTCCCAACCAGATGTCAATCTTAAAGGTCGTTTTTGGGGTCAACTACTGGCAGGAATGGCGGTTAACCCGCAAGTTCCTCCCCCGCCTAAATCGGTCGTAAACACCATCAGCAGTAGCTGCAGCAGCAGGGTGTGAATCTCGCTCGCATAAGGAGAAAGCGACGAACTGCTTGCACGGCCAGCACCAATCCACAGCACCATAAGGAACATGTCACACTCGCTCACATGGCACAGAGATCAACATGTGGACTAGGGTTGGAATTGTGTTTGTGTGATCCGAAAATCTGAAGCGGATCCACTTAGTCGCTCTTTGCCCTACCACCAGCGAGCTATATGTCAGCTAAAGACACAATGATATGGGTGCACAGTGGCATTTCTAACATTTGGGTTTTAGTACATACAGTTTTTAAATAAACATAATATTCATATTAGCTCTTTGTCAAACAGTTAATGCGTTCATTATCAATACCCGCTTAAGCCTATACAGGGTCACGGGAAGGCAGAACCTATCTCGGCAGACGCATGGCGCCAAGCTGAGCGATACCTGGGATCGGATGCCAGCCCATCGCAGGACACATGGGGCAATTTAAACAGCAGGCCAATTAACCTAGGCAACAGAAGCATGTCTTTGGACTGTGGGAGGACACCACAGTGCCCGGCAAAAACCACGCAGACACGAGGACGTCAGCTGTAGCTGGGAATGACCCGAGTTAGCTACTTATCCTCAACCAGACCACAAAACGAGGCCAACTCAGTCACCCATAATCCTGTACATGGAAATGTACAGCCCTTTTGTAAATCTACTGCTGGATGAGGGTTTTCCTATGCCGTGTGGGTCATGGCATTTATTTGTACGTCACCATGCTGGTCAGTGTTGATTGACAAAGATGGGGACCATAGTCTAGGGAGCATAAAAGCACAGTACAACAATTGATTTTGCTGGACCACCCCCCTGCTGAATGCAATATAGCACAACTCCGACCATCGGCCTATGATAATCTGGGGTGCATAGTGGTCAGCCATGCAAGCATTCTGCAGGTTCACACCTACTTAGCTTTGCGGATAAGCTAAGATAAGATCGGGCGCATTGTGAGCAATTGTCATCCATCATGATCAGCACTGCGCCTTCAAGCATATCCAGGGCTGCATTTGCCATCAAATATGTTCGAGGGCCCTAGCTCTTGCTAAATCGAAGCCCTGTGCATGTCCATCTGCTGCACGTCATTGGGCTGTCAATAAACAAGCCTTTAACAATAGCGGACGCCTCAGATTCTTAGGGGTGCTGACCAAGGACGCTGGCCTCAATCTTGCCGAGCACTATCGTGCTCCGCAGCAAGCACACGTGCACGCCCGTGTGCAGTAAAGCGCAAAATTGCGTCTCATCCTTACAGGAGTGAGCAAAGGCTGATTGGCCCGGCCTGTTGTTGTTGACCATATTTGGGCATTGCAATTTTTTTTTTAAATATATATGATCAGAATGTTTCAGCACGAATCTGTGGCGGTGTGCACACAGCGTGCGGCCAGAAACACGATTGTCCTTGCGCCCCCATTGAATGCAGCCACTCAGTAAGCAACGCCCGCGTCTAAATGGGACAATTAATTACATTTCTCACCGCACTATTCTTCCTGCGATCCATTGGTGACAAACGCCTCTCTACTCTTTGAAATCCAGCATGCCCACCACCACCTTCCCCCCACCACCCCCATTATATTCGTGCTGCTGCCTGCAGTGCAGCGTGAGATGCGGTCGGATAATAATTCGACTTGGCCCCAAAACACCCCCGCAGACGCGGCGCGTAACGCTGCCGCCTCACAGCAAGAAGCTCCACCGAGCTCAAGTCCCGGGGTGCCTTTCTGTCTGTGTGGGGTTTGCATGTGTTTCCCCGTGTGCGCGTGGGTTTTCGCCGGATACTCCGGTTTAATCCCGCAGTCCTTGGACATGCTGCTGTCTAGGTTTAATTGACCTGCTGACTAAATTGCTGCCGGTGCCAGTCCATCGACTGTGGTGGACTGGCGTCTCGTCATGGGTATAGCCTCTGACGTGCGCCCTGTGTCTGCCGGGATAGGCTCCGGTTCACCGCAACCCTCTACCGGATTAAGCGGGTACTGTTTCAAAACCAGGCTAATACTGTAACAACGTAAGTTTCATTAAGTACCGTTGATGTCACAATCCATCTCCCACTCCTTCACGTCAGCTGCGCTCATCCCTCCATGTCTGCTGTGTGCACATCCTCTTAATCACGCTCTGTCCATTGGCTGCCATTCTGTCATCAGTCTTGTTCTGTCACCATCCCTTTCTCGCGACATGTCGTGCCCAAGCCACCTTTATTTTCCTTGACCGAAAATACGATGGGAATTGCTTTCCAAAGCTGTTCTTTCGGGATAGCCGTGTCGAGCGCTCCCCCTCTCTCCTTCGCGACGTTTCGCCTCCCACGGTGGTAGCATCCTCAGTTCGCCTGCATCGAGCCGTCAAAACCTACATCAGTCAGTACGATGTCTCCCATTGGCACGTGTTCTCTCATCCACGTGTTCCTCTTTCTGCCTCTCAGTACAATCGACTGCGTGCATCTCCCCATGGTTCTGTATAAATAACATATTCAGCGTTTGCCTCATTTTTTTGTCCTTGTCTATGTTTCTGATCCACATGTCGCAGCAGGTAATATCTGCTGATGAAATATAAAAAACACACCCTACCTCTTTTGGCACATGCCTTTATTCTACTGTAAACAAAAGAGGAAATGTTTAAATTCACGGGGCATAGCATTGCTGCTCCAACGTTGACGCCCACTGGGAGGGGATGCACAAAATCCTCCCAAATCCTCGTGCGGTGCACAAACTGCACATCAGCGGTCACAAATAACACACGCGTGCAGTTGTGACTGGCTGGAGCGATTGACACCAGTGGCATCACTAATCAGGTGTGCAGGCATTTAATTCCCCGCACCCATGCCAACCACACTGCACCACTGACGGACACCGCTGTCAATGCGGTAGTCTCTTGAATGTTTTGCTTCAGGGCTTTTCCATCCCCTTCTGTGCAGGGGCGTCATCACCGTCTTGCTGTTTGTATGCTGCACACCGCTAGACCGATGTATATATATATGCGATATGCATGCTATGCTTTTTGCACGCACCGTGCGTGCACAAGGCTTTTTTGCTGCAGTATGTTTGCACTCTGCATACCGACGGGAGAGGCTGCTTCATGCATGCAGAATAATATTCATAAGATCATCTTTATAGAGAAGAGCACTGGATTGAAGGGGAACCGTTTTGAACAATAATGTGATAAGGACGAATCCGTGTGCATTATTTATCATTCTGCTCTGAAAACATTTTCACCGCTGCTTATGTGTACATAATTGTAGAGAAGGAGGAATCAAAGAAATTTGAGATAATTATTAGTGTAATGAATCGAAATGTGCATCATACCGCGGTGTAGTTGCATCCCTCCTTTGCCCCACATTCCGTCTTCATCACTAGCATGCGGCTTCAGACTACTGATTTTTTTAAGCTACAACCCTGTCATGCAAGCATTTCTTTCCAGGAAAACCATTGTGTATGTATCACAGCACCAATGGTTTCCCGACAAGAACGTATAACATATTTTGACGTAACTACGATTATACATTTTTACCGCAAAGTTAGATCAGTCCCTACATATTTTGAAAAAAAAAAAAACACTTTGCAAAATAGAGAGGTTTTTTTTTTTACTTCCAATGGGTTCTCAGTGGTTGATAACTAATGTATTTGACCGTGGGGCGTTGTACCACATACTGCGTGAAAACAGACACTCGTTATTTCCACGCCAGCAGGTGGGGAAGGCAACACACGTCGTGCTCACTGTGTGGCGGCCAGACATTAACTCTGATGTCCAAGTTCGTGAAATCAGGATTTTTTTTTCCTGTTCAAACAAAAACACTACAGAACTTTTACTTCCTGGCCACAGTACTGAAAACCAGATTCTCACCCGCTGTTGCCAACTCTTCCAAGCATTAAGTTTTCAAGAGAATGTTAAAGAGGCACTAGATGTCGCTAGATAGAGTTGTTAAAATGTCAGTCGAGAATTTACAAAATGTCAATTATGGTAGGTTGACCCTCAACCATGGGTATACGTAACTCACATTTCTTACCATTACAGTCCTCTCACAAACGCCCGTCCCCTTCCCACCTGTACAGTATTGAATACTTCCTTACCGGAACGCTATGTCGGACCATACTGGCTTACTTTCACCTCTGCCGTCAACGCACACCTGCACTCGCTGTTATTTCTGCACAATGTCCCAATCATAGGATGTCGCTACATTTTCTTATCAAAATAACACAAATTGTTAAGCAAGGCTGCGTCGGCAGTGGTGCACAAGCACATCGATGTAGGTGTTGAGTTTCTTTGTTACATTTGTCGCTAGTCAGTGGAACAAAATATTGTTGCAAGGGAAACCCAAAAAGTCGCTCGATTTAGTGACAAAATCGTTGAGTAGACAACGATGCGAGTCTCATTTGGTGCAGGCTTACGATGGAGTCCACCGGAGACCACGCCCATCCCACTCAAAACCGCTGTTATTCCCAGAAAGATGGGAATCTGGAGTCTCAGCTTCGCCCGTAAACAGCCCAACTGGCTAGATAGGAGCTGCAGCCTTAGCATCGAACAACACAACGTGTGGCCAAGCGGCACAAACTCTTATTGGAATATAACTTGCAATGTAACTCTCAACACTTATGAGAATACGACATGTTCTGTTTCTGCACGTAAAAATACGTGTATAGGGACACTTGAGTATAGTATAAAAGAAAAGAAAAGTAATTTTCTGAAATTCCCAAAACAATTTTATAAATTGATTATATATTATTAGTATGAAGGGTTTTTAACCTGAAGGTTTTCGTGACCAATGCTATCCATAGTATATCTCTTTTTATGGGTTAGGTCACGTAAAATATAAGTTACGACACTTAAAAAAGAGATATACTATAGTATGAAGGGCTGGATTGGTAGCGCAGTTGTTAGCGCTGTGCTATCAGGGCCAGCTACTGGAGGTAGATCCAGTCATAGATAGCGAACACCAGTGGAGTGATTGCTGAACCAGTCCTGGGCTTTCCAATTCACCAACCCACACTGACCATCGTGGTGAAGTAGGGGTCAAACAACCCCCACAACCGACTTGACATGCGAGGCCTTCATCCAGAATTCTATTGACAACATATTGTACATTATGATTTAGTATCGAAGGCATGTAGAGTGGTAGAATGGCAAGGAGTTAAACGGACAACATTGTAAGTACAGTAAGTCAGCCTCGATCCAATGAAAATGTCGATGTTTGGCTATACAGTTTTACAGCAGGATACCTGTCATCTACAGTCTAAACGACACAAATATATTAAGTTTCAAGTTTATTTTGTAGAGACCAGGTGAGAATGCAAGGGACCAGAAAGGTCTCATTTTCAGGATAGAGTAGTCTGATATACCACATGGATTTTTTTATGGAACCAATTGTAAAGAGATCCAATACCCAAAGTGCCCATAGGAGACAAGAGGGCCGTACAGATGGGGAAAAGTGACAATGATCGGGAAAGAGGGCAAAGGTCATGATGAGTGACATGAGCATTGATGCGATGTCCTCATATTGATGCCCAAAATCCATCTCAAGTCCCATTACCCATCTTGCTCATATCACACAGGTTTAGGACTTGCCAGTGCAATTTATACTATAACCGAATGCAACTTGGGAAATGGTGAACCCACATTACTTTGACTTTTTTTAAATAACGCTTGCCAAACGGATTTGCAGTCATTTTTGGAAATTGCAAAAGCAGTAGTCCCCCCCCTACACGGCACCTCACTTGCGTGAACACATGCTTGGTGTTCACCCATTTCTACATTCCACAGAGCGATCGCCTCTCAAAGAGAAAATGTTATCCTTTTCATAACTGACCCAACTGCACGATAGAAGCTGTGGCTATGTCACCCAGCTGACAGGAGTGTGGGTGACCCGGCCGAACCGGCAGTGAGGTGGATCGACAGGGTTCCATGGGCTGGGCAGCAGGCTCTCTCGTGACTTGTGATCGAGCGCTTGACGGCGGTGTCAAGCACTGCCACCAGCTGCCTTAGCTATATTGGGTCAGTGGATTTGGCAAAACCATGCAGTCCAGCTTGCAGTCATCTCCTATGACAGGTCAGTGCCGGCAGGAGATTTTTTTCTGGTGCACACTGGTTGGTCATCTGATGGTTGCAACGAATCACGTGGGGCCATGGCATTCTATAGCTCTGCTCCTGCCACATGGTCGCCCTGTGCTGCTACAGCCCGTTCATCAGCGTGATTTCCTATATGAGCTGGCGATTATGAAGCTGTCATGGTCTTTATGGGCACATCCATCGGCTGTTAAGGTTTCTGCCGTCAGCAACGCTGAAGGACTGGCGGCTGTTTCGGAATGTCTGTCTGCAAGGGTCAGATCTGTCCTCGTGTCACGCCAGACCTCATGAGTTGAGTCCAAGGCATCAATGATGGGTGGTGCTGCAGGTCAAATGGATATTACCCCTATCCAATGCCCTAGTAATAGCTTGCAATGTGTGCAACTGGCGTTTACACACATAGCGCACTGAGTTAGGTGGCATAGATCCAGAACTTTTGGGCGTTGCAAAACCTTGCATTTTTTCAATGCCTGCACAGGCCCTCTATAAAACACCCAACTGCTGTGATGAATGTGCATTCAACAGTCACCCATTTTCTATTGCACTGCTGATCCCTTATCAAACAAATATATGTGCACAATTTCACGTTGGCTTTTATCACACTTTATTTTATCATTTTAATTTAATTTCATGGCAGACTCAGCGATAGCAGTCACAGGAAATTGGTTTTGTTCACTTGGATATGAGTCTCGTGAAACCTAAAATATACGACTAATTTCTCTTAACGAAAATGAATAATCATTTAAGGCCCTCTGTCAATCTACTGCTGTATGAAGGCCTCCCAAAACTGATGGTTGCGGGGCATGTTTGACCACCATACTTCATCACACTTTTCAATGCGAGTTGGGAAAGGGGGCCCAGGACCAGTTCAGATATCACCTGATCACTAATATTAGCTGTGGCTGGTTATTGAACTTACGTCGGGGCCTTTATAGTGCATTGCACTAACAATTACGCCATCGCTCCACTCCACCCTCACCTTTTGATCCGTTAAAAGTATGTATAATAGGGTGAATTTTACTGTCCGATACCTCCAATAGAGTATTATGTCGGCTATTTTATTCACAACGTTTAATCGGCGGCGATTTGCTGAAATGAGGACGACACTTCGTACAATGGACGAGAGATTCTACGAAAATGTTGTACCTGCTGCACCCAAAACATTGTACGCTTGGTTGGTCAGCAAGGCGCTCGTGATTAATGACTGCCTCAAAATCAATTGTATCAGACCAATTAGTAAATAGTGCACTTTGCATAATTGCAAGTGTGCGTGCGTGGTTAAGCCGAGTCTACACACGTGCATTCGCATGCGCACAACCGCAGCCAGTTGCCTTTTCTCACTGCTTCTCTTTCAACAATCATGGATTTTTTTTAAAGGTACTTATTGTGCATTATTTATTCTCTGTTCAAAAGGTCACAAGAACCTAAGAGGTTATTTATTCATGTTCATATGCACGTTAAAATATGATGGTGATCACATCAGCGTCAATGTTTCTGATGCATGTGCATTGATTAAAAACTGTCTCGGTGGATTTCCAGACAGCGAATGTTGAGGTCTTCATGCTGCAGTAGAGTTATAGCTGCTGCTGATGATGATAAGAGCCCTATTGAAGTGTCTTCGAAAGCAGTTTCGTCACGTCTTTGTAAACAAAGAGGACACCTTTCAATGATAAGGTGGCTAAAATCATGTAATCAAACAGTGTTTTCAGTATAGTGCTACTCCTTTAGTCCTTGTTGAAGCGACGGAACAAGGTCACAGATAAGAAACATCAGTAGATAACAGTAGTTTGTTTCTGATCATCTTCAATGATCCACCGGTTGCATGCATCTCCACATCGCTCCAAACCGTCTTACACGCATGCTATGCTGCAACGTGGAGAGACCCGAGTTTGTTTCATTCATATCAATAAACCAAACGCCTCTGCAGGCACAGAGATAAGCAGTGCCATGGTCTGGTCCCACGACACTGGCGTGATGTTGCATCAGGAAATGCTCTCATGTTGTTTATCTGCCCGAAGCTGAGGTTAGACTAAATATTTCATAATTTTGCCCCATTTCCCTGGAGAGGGTTGCGAGGAAGACCAGGATAAAGGCCTTTCTAATGCCTACGCATCATGGCTTGGACTCGGGACGGGCCTCAGTTTTTGTTTATTTGTTGGGTGTAACGCGGTGACGTGACTTTGTTGGCAAGGAATAAAATGGGGCTTCCTGTCGGCTTTACCTATTCTTCATCGCCCGATACCCAGGCCCCTGCGGCCTATGGGCCCTGGTGCAGTTGTACCGCCTGTGCACTCAATAGCTAACTACACCACTGGTTTAAAGCGGATTCCACGGATCAAATACTGTACAAGGAGCCGTCTCGAAATCATAGCTTCACCTAATTAATCTCTTTGACTGGAGAGATCTGACGTAAGGGATCTGCACATATAAACCAAATGAAAGGTCACTATGTTAACCTCTTATTTTATTTGTTCCTTCTCATGTTTTTAGATTCCTTCTAAGTTCAGGATTTGTGACATTCACTTTGTCACAGGGCAAAAAAAAACACCCCCTACATGAGATTGCTTAGAAGGTTCAATCAGATGTTTCATCCGTCATATATTTTATCTGCAAATCCTTGGTGAGTCACAGATAACATGAAGAATCATGAATCAAGGCCTTTAATGTTGCATAACTGAGCACTATATATGCAAGGTTGATGTCGGTATGATATTAAACTTATGAAGCCATTTATTTTCCAAAGCTAATGTGAGAACCATTGAAATTACTGAGTTGTGATTTGCAGTGGTTCTCATAACAGCAAGAACTAGGTGTGGGCGAATGGTAGGAGCTGGAGATGTCTGAATCTCCAGATCCACTAGGTGTCAAGTGGCACACGCGACAAGCTAACTGTGGATGCATTCGACCACTAGTAGCGATCCCAGGTCAAATTGAACGTAATTGTGCCATATGATGTTCCAACTAATTAGGGGGACTCTCATATCTGCATCCTCAATGTGACTCTCCATGCGTGAGAAACTGTAGGAGCAGACCTTAGAAGATAGTTGTCGACTGTGCAACTGCTATGGGATCTGACAGAAGCAAGGAAAGAAGCAATGGCAAGTACTGTAGCATCAACTGCACCGGCTGTGATGACTCATGACATCTTCAACTTAAGTGCCTCCCCAGCCACCCCGAGGATGTGCTTCTGAAAAGGGGGGCTAGGAACACTCACTGCTGTTGATTAGGGGGGCATCGGCACCCCCCCTCCCAACTCAACCCCTACAAAAAAACGCTGTTGGTGGCAACCACAAGGCTGAATAAAATAAATGTCAGCTGAAGGCATTGGGGCAAAGCAGGAAAAGCCTACTAGCTGGGAAAGTGGGTAGCAGGAATCCGGGAGAGGTTTCTGAACCCTACAATGAGTTTGTGAATGCAGGATGCTCTTAGCCACTGTTACACATCACACCATGCTTATATGTATTTAATGATAATAGAACCAGTTGTTGTCGAAGAATTGTGGGGTCCACAATAATATGTTTCTCTACTAATGTCAAACAACCATTGGAAGAGGGCCTCGTCACTTTATGTGAGTCACAGGACTATTTGACTTTACTTCACCACACCAGTCACAGTGGGTTTGTGAACGTGTAGAATGCTAACGTAGGAATATAGTACAGTACAACAATGGATTTTGCTGCACTGACCTTGGCTGTCTCTAATGTATCCCCACAGCAGCAGCAGCAGCTTGCCACACATGTATTATGCATGCTAGTCACCCATCCAAACACTGTCCCATGAAGAGGCTGCACTGACGAGAATGTGTACAGAAACATTTGGAAATAAGTCCTAAGCAAATGTATCTTGCAGAAGGCGTAATTTTCCAATCTCTCTACAACATTGTTTTGATTATTATAGTAATTTGATTGTTGCAAAGTTGTGATGGTATAATGACATCTTCCAATCACAAACCAAATAAACGAAGTATAAATAAATGGTAACATAGCAGTCTCATGACGTTTATAGCCCATAAGTGATACCACATGTGTTTAATATGGACAAGGACAAAGTTAGGTTGCCACGAAGCTCATCATGTTCACACCCACCTTTTGCAGCCACGGTTTGGCAAACCGTAATGGAGATTATTGTGACACATCAAAACAATATTTTCGCCAAGTCAATACAATTTCTCATACTATGGTTGTAAAAATATATATTATTTATATAGAGAGAACTAATAACAACATGCATTATTCACAATTATCTGAATATACAAGACGTCATGTTTAATACATGTGTATTCTGTCAATATTGAATTTCATGTTTGATGTTGCATTCTTGGAATTGTAAAATAGCACCCTTTGAAGTATTACTTTTAAAATTGATAAATAAGAGGTAAGCTGGTTGAATCTGGGTTTTAACTGTCTGTGATTAAATCAGGTTGTCAAGTATAGCCAATTGATGGAGTCAGCCCAGTCAGCAATGGCTGCACAAATACCAATCAATGACTTGGTGTAATGTATTGATGTAGGAGCCTTATGATGCCGCTAGCATGGGAGGTGAAACGTCGCGAAGGCGAGGAGGAACACTTGCCGCAGCTATCCCAAAAGAGCAGCTCTTAAGAGCAAATCTAATCTTGGTGCAATATGTTTATTCTATTGTCTTCTGTGGCACTTTATGTTAGTTTCGAGTGTTGCAATTTGCACGTGTGCAAAATTTCGTGATATGTCGATGAAAAGTGTCATATATTTATATTATTAATTCAATCAATAAATAAATGTGAACCATAAAACTAATTTATTGTCCTTGTATTTCTACGGTTGATATTATTTTACAAAGAAAATGGCAAGGATGGTCTTGCTACATGACACTGCCTCAACTCCCCTAATATATCCCTGTCTCATTGCTCAGGCATTTCAGTTTGGCCGATCGTGTTGGCGGACTCCACTGAGTCAGAAGCAAACACAAGTTAAATACAACACAATATGTATATACTTGGTAACTAACCGAATCACTACAAGGATTAAATGACGGTCAGTTTTGACATACAACTCACGGGATCTCACATAATTAGTTTGTATTTGGGTATCTCTAACATGTATACTTTCTTAGTCTAGCTTATTTTTGTCTTATTTTTGTTTCTCTATTAAGCTGCTTACCCCTCCCCGCTGGACAACTGTTAAAACAAGCTACACAGCTTAACGGTTCCTTCCAACTTAGATAAAAACTGACTGACTCGTCAATAGTTCATGTTTATACTTATAATCAACAATGTTGTTGATTGGAGCTTATACATGACCTATGTTGTTTATTATAAGCTCAACAATATTGGACTCAATTAAGCTACTGCTGATAGAGGACCTTTATTCCTTTAAATTCCGCCAAAATTAGTGCATTATCATTGTATGTGTAAAATGTATTTTGGCAAACGCGTCTACGGCATTTGGTCTATTATGATTATTTTCATTGTAACATTTACCAAATCACGAGAGGGCCTATGATGGAATCATCATAGGGCCCTCTCGTGAACCTTAACGGTTCTGATGTTATGTAATGCATATTTCCGACTTATCATTGTACTGTTTCCTCAAATATGTTTAAAGTACATCACAAAATAACAAGTAATGGCTAAGATGGTGCTGACATCAACATGATGCAAAAGCGCGTTGAGGTATTTAGCTGACTCTGGTGGTTCCCAAATATAGTTTGGCTATTTTAAAATTGCACGCATTCAGAAACACACCCCTTCACTCACCCATCACCTAGTTCAAAACCAGAATGTACAATCGTTCAAACACGTGGATGTGACATGCACATCCTGTCGTTATTTATTAATTCTGAGACATTTTGCTTATTCAGGCCAATTCTTATTTTTATCTCAAAGGCCAGAAGGCAAAGGATCTGTAAGTGAACAAGGAATTATCAATATTTAAATCCCATATATAACCTTGGACAGTCAAACAATATAATGAGCTTAACCACTTGGGTAATTTGAAAACATATCCTGAACATACATTGCAATATTTATCTTGATATTTATTGATACGTATTTGAACATCACTGTCTACATCAATATAAGCAGCATAGACAATTAGTATGGCGGAATTTAACATAATATATTTTAATGCTGTTGTGTGTGTTTGAGATGCCTCAAAGACGGTCAGCAATAATGGTTTACCTGCATCTTCACTCATGTACGTTAAATCACCGCACTTCCATTCTTCTTGAGCCATGTGGCAATGATACCACAGGTCTGTGGTGTTTTTGCCAAAATCCCACCATGACTACAAAAAAACATAAACAAACAAATGCAGTTTCGGATGAAACAACCACAAAGCAACTTACAATACATTGACGCCAGCATTCAAATCTCGCACGGGAAAACATTCCACTGGGTAGGAGACTAGGAAAAATGAAAATATATCAAATGTGCTCACGCTGTCGATGGTTGAGACGAGGAGGAGCACAATGGGCACGATGTGCAGGAAAATCACAAACAGCAGTAGCAGGAACATGCTTGCCAATTCTCACCTGCAAGAGAGCACCACTTGATTCTGTAGCGAAACCAAAAACTTTCAAATGCAGCATAAAATGTCAGTGAGGATATATACAGTAGCAAGAAGCGTTTAATTTTTAAAATGTAGCTTCATTAGATTTGTCAATTACAAAGCGGGGTTCATCGTCCACTCCCTTATTAACTCCGTCGGGTTACACGCCACAGTTAAAGCGACGTTGTTTGTTTACTTTTGGCCATCACAATTTGCACGACTCATGGCGCCAAGTACGTCATTTCCCACCACATTCATACTTTTCTCATTATTATTATAACGCGCGGCGTATTCAACAGTTGATTGGCTCGGTCACTATAGCAGCATTAATGTTTGTTGTACCCATTGCTCACCATAGAGGTAACACGATTCCTGACCAGCCCAACAATGATGTCACGTCCCAGAAAAGGCGATGCCTTAAGCGGGCGTTATAAATACCACCCGCAGCACTAGCCGCAGCAGCAGCAGCATCTGCCCAACAATTTACCCGCGCGTTTCACATTGCTTCATCACGCAAAGGGCCCCATCTGGGTCATTCTGTTTGAATAGGTGGTGTGTGTCAAGTCAGTGTGTGCACACTCGAGGGCTTTTGCAGCGAGCGTCGTGGTGACAATGCAATTTATGAACACAATGCCATCAACTTTCCACGCTATTTCGCAGCCTTTACAGAACCAAACATCTGCCGTATTTTACATACACACCCTCCCACCACGTGTAACAACTACGAGACACAGATAAAGGCTATATTGTACGCATGTAACATTTGGAAACGTGTGTCAGAAATTGTGACTGGACACCAGGGCCGGGTGGGTCGACCAGACGCAGAGGGACGACGCAGTGGTCACTTCTGTCAGTCAGCCCACGTTGCGCCAATCTCCAACGCACATTCGCCACCAAATCAGTTATTTAAAGTAATATTCTTCGAATAAAACTAACGCAATACTGCAGGTGTACTTCGCAGCCTAGCTATTTAGTCTCTTTCGGTATATGACAGCGATGTCAATTTGAAAGAATATAAAAAATTGCTCGTTCTGTTACGCGAACAAAAAAATGCCACATTTTAAACAAGCGTTGCGCTCAATATTCGGCTGTTGCGAATATAAATAATGGCAGATAAATAAATAAACGCGCATATTTCTGTGTTACGTAAAAGTATCGGATTCTATGCTCGGGTTGCCTGGGTCTGCCTCTGTGAGGCTGCAGCTGCTAACGGACATTGCAGCCACTGATGACCGAGCAGGGGAGGAGGCTGCATTTTGCTCTTCCAAGCGACACCAAAAACCCAACACTTGAAAAGTTTCTTTGTTGCTTTGTTTCTTTCTCGCCCTCTGCGTAGCATGTCAGCGGCCACCGCCGTGTGCATCTTGTGACAGTTGGGCACTTACTTGCACGCTCTCACAGAGCAGACGCGGTCGGAGAAGAGCGGAGGCTGGGATGAAATTCTTAAGAAGAAGTGAAACTCCCCTCCCGCGGATCAGCGAGCGAGCGCGTCTAACGGGAGCAGGAGAGCCCGACGGACGGGACTGCTCGGTCGGTCACTGACAGAGAGAGAGAGAGGAGAAGATAGAGTAGGAGGAGGCACTTCGCGAGTGGAGATAGAACGAGACCAACGCCCAAAGCTCACGGCTTGCGGCAGAGAGGAGGGGGAGAATGGGAGGGGGCTTCATGCGTCACGCCGGGGCGGGACCGATTGCGCATCGCGGCACACTCCCCAACTGCAGCAGCAGCAGGTCCTGCCCGGCATGGGAGGAATGGTGGTGGTGATGATGATGATGAAGGACGGATGGGAGGAGGAGGAGACCCACCGCACGTGTTTACAAAGGCTCCGTGTCGGGGATTGGATGCGTGCTGGTGGAAGCAATGGGTGGTCACTCCCCTCCTCCTGCCTCGTGTGTCTGTGCACGCGTGCCGGGGTGGGGTTTTTTTTTGCATCTCCAGAATTCGGTGGGCGTTGGCCGCAATGCTGCATCTGGCCGGAAAAAAAAATAGTAACGCCGGGTGGACATCATGTGTCAAACAATCAAACGGGTGCGACAGTCACAAACGTTGGTGTTCAACATTGGCAAGTCAAACGGAACGCAGATTTCCAACTTGGAGCTCCG
>JAZEWU010000004.1:12734853-12767051 GCA_036362915.1 Geotria australis
CGCTGCCCTGCGATAGACTGGCATCCCATCATCGGTATAGCCCTGCCTTGTCCCCCGTGTGTGTCTCTCGACGATAATGCGTGTACGCACACGCACTGGGGAGAACAAAATATAACCTGTGGGGCACTAAATTGTCGCCGGTGCCCTGTGACGGACTGAGGTCCAATCCTGGGTATAGCCCTGCCTTTCGCCCTGTGTCTGCCGGGATAGGCTCCGGCTCACCGCGACCCTATTGCAGGATTAAGCGGTTTCTGACTACGGATGAATAAGAGAATGACGGCTGCTCGTCGGAGCTGTTCTTTCGGGATATCCGTGTCAATGCGCGCTCTACATCTCTCCGTCGCGACGTTTCGCCTCCCACGCTGGAAGCGCCATTGAGTGCATGACAACGAATGAATGGGAGATTGACCAGAAACCCTCCGACCTGGCAAGGCAGGCCGGGTGTGGGTGGTGCGCTACTGTCGCCAGCCACGTGAAGGCGGCGCTGCGGGTACAGTGAGCCGCGGACACACCATGGACGAGCGGCCGCAAGATGCCCCTGAGCGTGAGTCCCACAGCTCTGCGCTCCAGTCCTCCTACTTCGTGGTTTTATTTTTTCATCCCAAGCCCTCTGAGAAGGAGCCGGGGGTTCACACACCGAACCGGCACTGGGATCGAACGCACGGGGAGATCTGGCATCGATCCCGCGGTCTGGGCTCCTCGTCTCTGCGAGGACGTTTCGTAATGGACATTGGCAGATAATTGAGGCAGAATGCTGAGATGCTAAGTATCGCAGCATTATCTCGGCGAGCTCATAATGAATGTGTCGGACATAGCCAGCACCTCAGATACATGGGTTCAGGCCCTGAGTTTCGTATCATGCTTAAGGGGGTCCATAATGACCGTGTCAGAGATCCTAGCGCAGCACGGTTGAGTTGCTGGGTTGAAGCCCTCAGGGATCAGTGGCCGTGTCATTGTATTATTAACTACACTACGCAGTGGGGATATTAGGGTAATTGAAGGGACCTTAAAAGTTCCGTAATTAGAATGTTTTTTCACGTGATTCATACAAACTATCTCAATGCTGAACATTGCGAACCAAAGCACGTACAGTACTGTAGCATCAAACATGGCACGAGAAGACCAGACACGACACGCACGACCACGGAAATGCAACACGATCCTAGGTGTGGCGACAGTAAACACTGAAGCTCTTGGACATCAGCACACGTGAAATGAAAAATGAACAGTAATCATAACCGTTTTATTTGATTCAGCGTCGTTCATGAAAATGGCTTGAACATCACGAAACTAGAGAATACTAACAGCAGCAAACAGTTATATAATGTGATGTCTTCCAGAGGCTGTTCTTTAACGGGACATGATCGGTGGCCAGTGCCGAGAATAAGCAAACTAAACAAAAGTTTAGGGCCCCAAGGAGCTCAAGGAGCCATAGATTGATGAAAAACATGGATGCATCATATATCAGCTAGAATTGAGATGCTACTGAACATAGACAAATTAACAAGACAGCAAATTAATCGTGGCTGCAACCTCTTGCAAGACGTGTGTCATTTATCTCGTTTTTGTCACATTGGAGGCTTGTATCATGGGGATATGCTATTGCTGTCTGAGAGTTCCCAATTAGAATATTTTTGTCTCAATGTGACCGAATGAGCACATGTAATTTATTTTTGAAATGGAATGCGTGGGTAATAACACTGCGAGTAATTAAGTTGTGCAGTGCGTAGGTTGTAAAATGTGTTGTTCCGAGTGTATTTATTGCACCTGAATTCAGCATTCCCCACAAAATCAAGTTAAAGTGGCGTTTTCTAATGCTGTTTATAGTTCAGAGCAACGAGTAGCTAAAACCAGTGGTGATTATTTTAACCAAAACCGGACCTTCTCTACGGAAATTCAACCTCAAATGAGTGCAATGTGTAAACATCACCTTTTGGAAGCCGAAGGCAGCTGAGTGTGGTGCTGGTCACCCAAGCTATCGTGCTGTGCCGACCTTCATAGGTGCTCACTAAGGGCACTTACCCCAGAATTATATTAAGGCTATACAGAAAATATTTGTCTTGTCTTTGTATGCAGACTGCCCTGGAACAAGCAGCGAGCAGGCTGGGAAAGTGTCGGCCTGCCAAGGATGCCCCAACCAGACGCTGTGTGCATCTGGCATGACGAAGGCCCCAGATCCAGGTACCCAGAGTTAATTTATACAGGTAGTGTGACAAATATATACTTTAAGGTATTTTTAAACTGAAGCCGTTTTTTTCATTGGTTTTCATCATTTTCTCAGGGTTTACGATAATTTAAAGATTGATTTGGTGTATGTAAAAAATGTGTATTGACTTCATGAGAATCCTAATCGCCAGTATGTTTAAATAGATACATATGTTATGTGTTCATTTGTTATCACTGGCAAAAATGAAGCAGTGAAATGTGTACAGTATGACATTTGTATGGCTGGAGGTGAAAAGATGGGGTTCTATTAAAGGTGTGGGTCCATCATGGTTGTGGAATGTTCCTTCATAATACTGTTCTTTATATTTGTGAATATAAACAAACACAAAGGCTGCATTATTTCTGTCACTAAGGAGAGGCATGGTTGTTAGTGGAGGCATGCACAGGAAATTCAATAT
Organism: Geotria australis; assembly: GCA_036362915.1. Classification (NCBI taxonomy): domain Eukaryota; kingdom Metazoa; phylum Chordata; class Hyperoartia; order Petromyzontiformes; family Geotriidae; genus Geotria; species Geotria australis. The sequence continues at coordinate 12,737,478 of JAZEWU010000004.1, forward strand.
GCCAACAGAGAGAAAGCAAAAAATAATTCTTCATAGTTCACAGACTCAAGCCATGACAGCAGTTCTAAGAATACAGGTTTAGAACTGTAAGAACACAGGTTTAGATCGTGATATATTCTGTCCAAATATAAATCCACATCATATATTGTAATAATTTCAACCTGCCTTAAAATGTATGTAAAACAGTATCTGTGGTCTCGTTCTATATTTCCCTTGCTACTGAAAGGCTCAGGAGTTCACGTATCCCTGCTTAAGTTGACAACTTTCCTGAACTTTCTTTAATTTCCTAATTCCAGCACCATGTGTGTTGCCACCGCTTGATATGTAGTGGAGCTGTGTAGCATCACAGTACACGGTTAAGGTAGGGAAGTAGGCGGGTGGAGACCCTGCCTTATACGCAAAGCACACGGGTAAATTCTCTGCCGCGGGTTACAATGTACTCTTCCTAGGTTTGCAGTCAATGGAGGGATTAGAGTAGTCGGACGGTGGTGTGGTTCACAAAGCTGGACCAAATGGGATTTGGAAAGGAGGGAGGGACTTGTGGAGGAGAGAGTTGCCGCCATCAGTCGACCTGTGATGACAGAGTGAATGAGAGATAAGCAGCAGGTCGTGCACACGTTGTATTCTTTGTGTGTTAGGCAAGGCTCTGTTGTGTCCTGCCTGTCAGCTACATTGTCTCTCGACTGAGCCACACTAATTTTAACTTAACCAATGTAGAATACATTTATTTCTTGGACTGTACTGCAGTTTATTGTACTGTATTGTATTGTGTTCTGACTTGCAAAGAAATAGACTTAAGCACGGACTCAGGAACGGAACCCATTCGTAACCAGACATAGTACACGTAACCTTTGACTTGACCTTCTGTCGGGCGGCTTCGACACTTAATATTTAATGCTGTAACATTTGTGCGGCGATGAAATATATCCGTTTCAAGCAAAATTGATTTGTTGTAACATCGCATTAGCATGTCGCGCATCGGCCCATGGTGTTGCTAAACCGCAGGTTTTCACTGCGTTGCAATAAGTACCTTTTGAGCTTTGCTAATGGTCGATTGTGTTGTTGCAGCGATTAAAGAAATAAAGGAGAGGTTGGCCTCTGTAAAGTACAAGGTGCTGGTGCTGTCGGGAAAAGGCGGCGTTGGAAAGAGCACCTTCAGCGCTCAGCTGGCTCACGGCATCGCCGAGGACAAAAACAAACAGGTGGGCAACATGTCATGCGCTAATGGACTTTTCACGAGCTTTGAAAACAAAACAGCCGTTGAAGATCGTGCTGCGGCAAGTCTTGTGGTGCCTGCGTGGCATGTTTATCTTGATCACCTCTCAAAAGGCTGCGTTCCCTAAAACGATTTTAGTTTTGTAATGGAGAGTCATTTATAATCCTGTGTGGGTCAATGAGTTGGGACTTAACAAAGTAAATAGAAAATTTACTTGTAGACCCTACATCTGTAGGTGTAGGCAGATGAAGGGTAACCATTCCTTGCCGGGAAAGGTCAACGATGTGGACTTACGAAATGCAACACAGAGCAATACGACGTGGATTAATGTAGCGTTATATATATATGTGCGTCTCAAGACGTTGCACACAGCGTAACATGCGCATCACGTAGACAGCAATTGACTTCACGCTAGAGAAGAGGGTCTAAATACTTTTTAGCTCCCTCAAGTGGTGGGTCTTCCACAATCAGTGTCAGGAGGAGACACGGTTATCAGCAGACGAGAAGAGGTAGGTCTTGAGCCTGGACTTGAACAGAGGCCGGTCGTCAACAGATCAATAAGGGTAATAGGAATATAAAGCAGATGCTTGTCTACATTCCCTGTGTCACTCACTCAAGCTATTTACTCTTCTTAGCAATGGCAGTTCATCACGCCTAGTTGTGAAATGTTTCAAGTCTATTTAAAAGTTCGTGTAAGCATTACTGAAGGGAATGGAATTCCTTAATTTCATTTATCTTGTATACTCTAATGAAAGTCCTGGCTTTATTTATTGTATGCGAGTATGCTTGTCTATGCTTTATACTGTAAGAGCTACTAATGGACGTGAAAATGTATTGGCCCCATATCAAATAAGCTCTTGGTAATAATGTGTTTTACTGGATAGAGGCTGCACATAAGAGTAGTCTTAAAGTTTGAAGGCTGTTGAGCAGAAAGTATTCATTTGCAGACCTTTGTCAATCCACTGCTGTATGAAAGCTTTGCCTTGTTGTAGTCATGGGAGTTTGTCCAAACTGGTTCACGTGGGTGAGTGAAGGGGGTTGTGGGTGAGGGATGCCCAGGTCGAATTTGGATATCACTTGCCACTGTTGTTAGCCCTGGATGGGAATTGAACTCAGAATGTTGGGTTTGTAGCTCAGTGCATTCAGCACTGCAGAACCAAATACCCTTAATGCCGCTCCGATCTGCATAATAACAGTTCTGTTTAAACATCTATTCTTCGGGAAACTTACAACATAATCTGTAGATGCAACATCTCGTAAAAATGTAGAAAATCAAGGTGAAAGACTACTTTTCTGTTCATTCTGATCATTTCAACAATCTGCACAAAATTACCACAACTCATTTCCCCTCAGTACTCTTCGTTGTTTTTTTCACTGCAATCATACATTTAAAAAGCTAATCTCCACTAGTTCGTGAATTCAATTTTGTGCAATTTATGATTCAAGTATGAAAATCCACCCATATTGCCAACTTTACTTTGTGAAATATTCTCAGTTTTAGCTTACATCCACTCTCCGTGCCAGTACTCGACACATCTCAATCAATAAATCCCCAGGCCTTGATGACATTCTAGCCATTGCCCTGGAAGCCTTTGCACTTAATCTGGCTCCACCATTGCAGTACAATGTTTCTATCAGCCATATTGAACTTCTTATACCAGTCCGTTGTGTTAGAGGTTAAATACGTCTTCAACCAAACATTTCTCTGAATAACAATCTACTGCTTGGTGAAGGCTTTCGCATGCTATTTATCATGAACATTTGGAGGTTGTATGAACATACATCACCACACTGGTCATTGTGGGTTGTGAAGGGGTGGGTGTGGGTCCCAATACCAGTTAAAATCAGTTCACTTGTCACTAGCCACTGATGTTAGACATGGTCGGTCACCAAACTCGGGTTGCTGGGTGCACAGTGTCGCTGAGCAAACCGCTGCGCCACTGCAGTGGTTAACTCCCAAAGCTGTCACCTTACGCTGCTAACTCCGTGATGAATTGGCAACTTGTGCGTTTGGGAATACATTCTGCGATGGCAGTGAGTGCTGTTGGCCCCATTAAAAGATGTTCATTGGTAGATGTGATCGCTTTATAACATCTCTTGTGTGGAACCCTGTTCTCAACGTCCTTTGCAAATTACGAGTTGTAGCTCCTAAGGGATGTGGACTGCTTTCAAAGCTTCTCTGCATTGGCATCCAGCCTGACATTTGAAATCTTTTTTTTCTAAGGTTGTACTAACTCCGTGTTCGTTAATGGTGGTGTACCTTTGGGCTGAGTCATTGGTTGGCGTTGCTCTGCAGCCAGTATTTTGGTGGTTGACGATGCAAATAACCCATAAGGGGCCATTTGAGTACAATGTTCATTTAACTAGAATGTTTTCACATTTTAATTTTAAAAATGTGATAACATTACATATTAGGCACATAATGATTCACTCTCCTAGCAATTTGGGGAGCATGTTGTGATTGTCTCGATTTGATTGAGAAATCAGTTATTCTTGTCAGTTTGTAGTCTATGTTTTAAGTTCCGTTCGTTCTGTCTTGCTCATTCCATTAGCTTCCAGGTATATTTAGCATACAATTTACATGTATCTCAATCCATTCTTCCACGTGCAATTTGCTGCTTTTGTCATGAGCATTAGGTGTCAATTAACGAGTGACTTTCCAAGTGTGTTTTAAAACATTGTGCTTATAGTACCAAATTTTCAGGTGCCTTAAGGTTTATCTTGCCATAATGGTGAATGATCTGTTTTTCTTTTATTGGTTTAGGTCTTCAAATCTCGTCTTAAAACTTACTTGTTCCGTAAAGCCTTCAAGCCGTCGTGCTAGGACCACTTTGCGGCTCAACGCTGTCTGATTATCGTTCTCTGTCGTTGTTGGTTTGTCGTTCTCTCCGCTGCCTTGTGCGGCGCTTTGTGGCCCTCGGATGGAAGGCTCTCTGTGGCTGCTACTGTTATTGTTTTGATTTTTCTGCTGTCTTTACGATCTATGTCCTATGGTTTATCGTGGTTGCTTGACTCAGTTTATCTGTCCTGATGTTACTGACATACCGTTCTCTCCGCAGCCTTGTGCAGCGCTTTGTGACCTTCGGGTGAAAGGCGCTCTATAAATGCTATTATTATTATGATTATGATGCATCTTACTGTAATCCATATATCTGTACACATGCTAATTAAACATTTATTTGTAGTTACGGAAAAAATCTGCATTTGATTATTTTATAGTGTTTTAATATGTTTATTGATTAACAGTATATCAGTTGAAGAGATTAAAACATCTGTTTTCAGGTTGCTTTGTTAGACATTGACATCTGTGGCCCATCCATCCCAAGGATCATGGGGCTGCAAGGACACCAGGTGAGAATTATTTTCCTACCTTTCGGCTTTGGAGAATGTACATCACTGTATGAGAAAACAGTCGTTGTGGAAATGATCAGTAATTATGAATTATTACAAGCATTGAGACGCCCTTCCACCTAAATGATAAGCATTTCTGCTTCCGGTTTTAAGAGCGTTAACTTATTTGAGCAGTTCATTACTTTGAATAATTTCAAAACATGAAGCACTCCCCCCCCTCCACTGAGATAATGTGTCTCAAAGCCGGTAAATCTAGACGTTGTATCATACCGTACTCCTTTTGCATTTTCATTCAGTAGCATGACAGCTTCTGTAATAGCCTTAAATGAATCTATTGTGATTTCCACGGGCCCAGCGCAGAAGCAGGCCCACAGTACATACAAGATACCGTTGTGCTACCAAGCATTCTTGATATGCAAGAGAAGACTGGCTGTGTTTATCAGCGAACTGTTTAAAGTGGGACTTGCGCAAGCTCTCCGTTTCTTCTAGTGACATTCACAGTACAAAGATTTTTTTGTACATGGGTTCAAATCAAGGCATTAATGTAGCAAAGTGCATGAAAGTCACTCTTTGTTGATGGGGCGTAGCTTCTCTGGCATGCCGAAAAGAGCATCCAATGTAAACATACATTACTTGAGACTGTTTTTAATAATTAATTTTACTTGTTGGCAAAAGATAAATCGGATATATTATTTCATTGTCTTCAAGCCCATATTCTGAAAACTGTTGGAACCTCATCGCTTGTAGTTTGACTGGACATACGTATGACATCAAACCTATAAAATTAAAATTCCAAGTGTCCTAACTGTGCTTGTATTAGTGGACGTGAGTAATGGAGCTGTGTATACTGCATGGGGAAATGAAGCCTGTTCAGTAGCAGCAGCAGTGCCAGACAGTGCTTAGGGCATTCTCCAAATTCTCCGTGAAAGTCAGTTTTTCTGTGCATCAACTCGTTTTTAATCGCTCGAAGTGGTTTGAAAAAGACCAAAGAACCGAGCACTATAGGATTATGTTGTAGTACATGTCTGAAGCCACACTTGAATTGTTTTTATTTTGGATTGAATGTTCCGCATGAATTGTATTTAATTTAAAGAGTTAAATAAAGTGAAGTTGAATTATCTTGTCTCCAAAAATGTGATTGTTGCAATTATGCAATTGTTTTTGTAACCAGTGTTCTTCTCTCATTTCCCATCTTCCCCTGTGTTATCACATGCTAGCAGCTTTATACCAGCGCCAAACACAAATATAAAATGCATACAGACATTGTCTTGGATGTTAATGTATTTTCACACATTAATGATACTGCAATTGTTTTTCTGTTTTTAGGTTCATCAGAGTGGCGCGGGCTGGTCTCCTGTGGTAAGTTCCTTGACAGTCCAGCACAAAACATTGGTAGCAACTCTAAAGTACACGTGCAAAACAATGTACACTTAATGACCAGTATATGTGGGGTTTATTGAGCATTGGGGACGCACCCCGCTGAAGCCTCTGAGCTGAGTGTGGTTCACACTCATGGATAGCATCAGTAGTGAGTGATATCTAAACCGATCCTGGGCACTCCCTTACCCAACTGACCAGCGTGGTGAAGTGTGGTCAAACAACCCCCATGGCACGTGGAGTCCTTCCTCCATAAGTGGATTGACTAAAGGGCTGTAAGATATTGTTATTTTATTTGCAATGTAGCATTCGTTGTAAATAAAGATACTATTTATTTTTATTTGACCCTACGTAGCTTGATCCTCATACGTGGAAGCATCATTTCAACTGATGTGTCATATCTAAGCTGTAGGGCACATAGCAGCTCAGACTTTATTATTTAAACTCTTCCTTTCCTGGGCTCGGCATAAAGCTGGTGTGATTGACAGAATCACATCCGGTGCCAAATGACTGCTCTGCTACAGACCTTGTCCCTGATTATGGAATAGGTCGTTTCAATGGCTAACTGTCACAGTGGTGGTAGGCAGCATCCAATTTGTGCCTCCTTGCCATATTAATCTATCCAACTTCCAATCGAGCATATTCCAAAAATACTCTGTGCTTTCCTAAAGCCTGCATGTCCAACATTTGTATTGACTTGAATAGCAATGCAATAGCCTGTTGGGTAAAAAAAACATATTAAAGGATTAACCCAGAATGTATGTCCATTAGAATTTTGTCCAGGTTATCTAGAGCACCGCGCTATGAACCTGGGAGCCCAAGTTCGATTCCCAGCCACGACCATCCAAAGAGAGAGAGAGATCCCCAATATTGTCTTAACAGACTGTTGGGGTAGGTGCTGTTATCAAGCACCTATGAAGGCCACATGTCACGTGAGGGGATGGGCTAGTTAGCACCACATCCGGCCGCATTTGTCTCCCAAGTGGCGATGTTTACACAACGTACCAGGGACTCATTTGAGGCTCAGGCGATCTACGGGAGGCCCATGACCAGTCCAGATAATCTTCACTTGTGTTGGCCATGAACAGGAATCGAACTCAAGTCGCGAGGTTCGTAGCGCAGTGCGCTCACCGCTATCCAGTATGCCCCCTATCCAATGCAATTGCAATGCAACCCAGCATTGCACCGGCTGCATTATTATGCTCCTGCCTACAGAACACACCGCGATGCATAGTGGTGTACGTTCTGGAGAGAGAGCGAGAAAGCAGTCGTAATGTGAGTGTGCTGAATGCTTGCTGTTGCCTCGCACATTGCTGCAATGGAGGATTAACCCAGAGTCGCACCAGAGGGTGACAGCACTCACAGATAATCTCTGTGTCCCCCCACAAATCGGTGTTGCTCAGGAGTCCAGTCCCTCGTGATTCAAAAGTGGCACGTGGAGTCATTCGTAAGCTTCTACACGGTTGATGCTAGCTTTGAAGCAATTTTTTAGAAAATCCAGTGTGTGACATCTTATTTGGTGCTCTGCCCCTACGGCGGTGGGTCCTTGGCTGCCATTTTCTCCATCCCCCACTGTTCTCTGCCCTCCTCTTCATCTCCACACATGATGCTTCCTTCAGCTCCTCCACCATCCCAGTGCTTGGGCTTCCTCTCATCTTATTCCCAACCATGTTTCCTTATATATTGTCCTTGACATAACAAGGAGGAAATCTAATGCATATGCATGGGTTCTGTAACACTTTCCAACATCTGTTTGTCCTTGCAAGTATTGAATTCTGTTTCATGAAGATGTATATATGAATCAGGAACACAGACATTAATAATGGAAGTGGAAAGTATGCAAAGGACGGAATGAAAGTGTGCAACATCTTAAAGTGCTCACGGGAGCATGGACAGATGGACGAATTACATTCAGAGACAGAGGCAGGCATCGATTAGAAAACATACACAGGTTAAATACAAGTTCAAGTTTAATTTAAATAGGTGAGAACTCAAGAGACAAGATAGTCTTTATTGCTGGGGTGACCCGGTTCACCAAAATGGTAAAAGTGATAACTTAAAAACAAATACACGGATGAAGTTCATAAAAATCAGAGCAAAAAGAACCACGTTTAAATTGGAACAAAAACACAAAAGAAATCAAATCAGTGCAAACATATTTAAACTATATTGAATTAAATAACTTCCCTGTAATAATAGTTGGCTTGGACAAGTTACTTTTAAAAACACTGGATGTAAAATAATACATATAAAACATAATATATTATGGTTATTGCACTGGTATGTTAACAGACAAGGATATATTCTCATGTACTACTGCAATTGAAGTTATCACACAGAATCGACAGCTTGTCATCAATTGTGAATTAGATAGGAGAGTAACCAAGGATATTATTAAAGTGATGGAACTCTAGGAGTTTGGGGAATTAACAGAGTTTTTTGTCCTCGGTACAATGCACTTTAGTGCTGTGGCACATATATAATTTCGAAGGATTTTTTTGTCCTGAATAATCACCTCGTTTAGCTAAGGGACTGAGCTTTGTTTGTATGCATTAAAGATGAACTCGACCCAATGCATCTCCATTTGAGTTTATAGAGAGTGATTAACCAGTCCGATATTAGATACCACAGGGATGGGATGAATAGTTCGTTTGTAAGATAAAGCATAAGGCAGAATGAATGATAGAATCAAGCAAGTAGTTTTACAGGTTGATTGGTATATAGTATGAGCATGGCCCAGGACAGGCATGAAAGCAGTGGCTTTCAAAGTTGTACGGGTGAAAGTTGTGAAGCAGAAGTAATATCGATACAAACTGCCCAATTTCATTCCCAATTTTGAATTTAGATTTTCCATACATGATTTCAAGTGATACATCGTAATTGTTGCGAAAAAGTAATTGAGCTGATGGTATGTATTTTAATATCTTACAATAATAACAATACAGTAATAAGAAACATTCTATAAAACAACAATTTTCAGCCGTTTGGCAATCCACTGTTGGATGAAGGCCTACCCCACAAACCGTATCAGTAATAGACATCGTTTGGACATACCTGACCATGCGAGCCAGTGCAAGTTGTTGAAGTCCCAGTGCTATTTCAAATGTCACTGGCCACTGATGTTTCTCCGTGGTCAGCAATTGCATTCAAGCAGCCGGCATGGCATCAGCGTAGTGTTCTATCCTATGCACCGCTGCTCACCTCCCCTAATCGCCGATGTTAATTAAAATGGCATAAATACCTCAACACTATAATGGCATTGTGGGTCTCCACGTGCAGATTCATAACTGCAATGCTCAGTGCACTGTGTCTCATCACTGGACTGCGAATAGAGTAATCAGCCATTAAATCTGTCCTCAGGCTGGTATGTAAAAAATAGTTCCTTTGTAGACTATGATTACACAACCAGCATAATCACAGGTTAGGGATAAGGATTCTCATATAGTGAGGGTTTAAATACTGGCGTCTCACAACAAATGAGAACTACAAAATACTGAGGGGAAAGTAAATTTGAGAGAGGAAAACAGCCAAACAAGCAAACACCAGAAATCAGCAATTGTAAGACAACACCAGAGAAAAGGAACTACGACAACCCCCACTAGGGTTGCCCCTCGTCCTGTTTTCACAGAATCATCCTCTTTTTGAAGTAGCTGTCCTGGGAAATATGTAAGTCTTTCAGGGGATAATTAAAGGTCCTGCGGTCTGTCAGTTGTGTAATTATTAATGCACCACATGTAGTTCTCCCCTCTTCCGGTATCGGTGAGGTTTTCTTCTTATCATAATATTCCCCGCCTTTTTTTTCCCCTCAGAGGTGGTAACCCTAACTATAGCATCCACAAATTGGGGTGCAACCACCATCACAGGCCGGCGAACCGATGAATGTAGAGTAGGAGGCATGGAGAGCAGGCCTACCTACACAGTGGCCATCATCCTCAGCCTCAGCACATTCACTCTGCAGTCAACAGGCGTTGTTTACTCTTGGGTTACCTGGGAAATTCTAAAAATGGGGAAATATCAGCACGGCTGACAATGTTTACATTAAATCCTATATGCTGTCACGGTTAGATTATTTGTGTAGTATGCAGCAAAATGTTGCAGTTCCCCAACAATCGAAATTCATGTGTTAAACATTATTGACTGCATTTGATAACTTGAAACATTAAGAAGACAATGCTTGTATTCATTGATTAAAACAAGCTATTGATACATATGCACATTGTGAATTGTAATTAAACCAATATTATAACAGACCACTTAAGCCATCACTTGAAAACCAGCAGTGTTATTGCATGATGGATTACTTGCTCAGGGCCATCATTGATAAATTAAATATCCAGTGCAATGTATAAATTAGCAACCATTTGAGGCAAAATATATCCTGAAGCCTTTTACAAAAAATAGGATTGAAAGATGTTTGTGAAGCGGTAACATTGGGAGTTCTTCACAGCCATTTCTTCATAATTGACAATGGCATAAACACAGGCGGGAAACGGAAAAGGAGTAGTTTTCATCCTGCAGCCATTATTTGTAACCTTGGCTGGAATCCTTTTTCTTTGTATCCGTTGAACGTTTGTGCAGTGGTGCAGTCCGCATTTAATTTCTCTGCTAATGACGTAATTTATATTCATTATCAACTTTTAAGTGGGTTTACAATACCTGAATTTATATGATTCTCTAGATGCCTAGCCAACTATCATGGTGGTGGTGGTAGAGATATGTTTATCAAAAGGGGCATTGTAGTGGTCTCTGACCTCTTCCAAGTAATACATTTGGCTGTTTCCACTAATTGTGTTTTATTGGTAGGACATGTAGTAATTTACTCATGATGATAATGTACTATTAAAAAATAATAATTATGCTATAGATTTTGTACCTTGTATAAAACGTCACAAGAGAGTGATGTAAATTCTAAGTGCTTTAGAAGGGCTGGTGAGTCAAAATTTGGCTCATATGTAAAGTCAAGTCTTTGCTGACGAGAGAAATCCTCAAACCAAATGTTTGATTTTAGACACCCCACAATTTTAACGTTGTTATTTTTTTAACCTTGGCTGAGGGAAGTTTGTATCTGGAGGTTGTGAAGGGCACTGCATCCTCAATTATTCAATAATGGATGTTTAGGTTCTTTTTGGAGAGTGTAATCCTGATGCTGATAGAAAGCTGTTGACACCCACTAGCAATTGCTAGCATAAACATACACCGTCTATAGACAAATAAGTGATATTTTAACATAAGTATACACAATTACATTTTATGGCAATTGTAGTCTACAAATTGACAAATCCATGCTAAATGTATTATGTTATGTATTTAGTATTTGTATTTACAAATAATTTTCATTTTCAGATGAATGTATTATTTATGTAAGTGAAACTGATTTTTCACCAGATTTTGGTAAATAAATAACTGATTCACCAGTTCTTAGCCTTCAAGGGGAGGCCACTGGGTCCAATAGAAAAACATAGTAACATACAACAGAACTTTGGCTGTTGGAATGCCCCACCACTTTGTTGGCTCATAGGGGTTGTTTGACCATACTTTACTATGCTGATCAAAGTAAGCCGATCAAGGGTGACCTAATAACAGTTCACCTATTGCTGCTTTTTGTCATTATTTCAAGTTCAATGTCTATGTCATGTGCTTTAGCACCGTACAAACATCACTTGGCCACAAAGATCTCCTCGAATGGAAACGTTTGTTGATTTCCTTTGAGAAAGACTCAAGCAGAAATGTGCATGTCTGGAAGACGTTCATTGTCAATAATGGATACCCATCACCTGCAATGTTTAAAAAAACCATTAGTTTCACAAAATATTCATAATACACTTTTGCATTTGCAGTATGTTCAGGAGAATTTAGGTGTGATGTCGGTGGGGTTCCTGCTCAGCAGCCCGAATGATGCTGTGATATGGCGTGGACCAAAAAAGAATGGTATGTAAAATCTATTTGCAAGCGTGCATACTGTACATTATGTGCGATTTGCAGCAATAGTTATTCATTTGATTTTTTTCAGCGCCCACTCGGGTCAACATACTATTTGGGTGGTAGGCATGCAGGAGCAGAATATTGGGTTACGAGTGCCGCAGGAGTTTCCATCCACATAAGCAGAATTTTTTTTCAGCTTTAAAATCCCAGAGGTACTTGAGCTGGCTTTATCACTCGTTAAAAAGGTCACATGCGTTTTGTAAGTAATTGACCATGAGCAGTGAATTCATCTGAATTAATTGTATCAATGGCGGTAATCTGCATGTTAATAGCATGTTTTTTTTAAATCTTTTTTCGGCGGTTTATATTGCATGCTTATGGTCGGCTGCGATTGATAAGGAGGATGATGGGAGTCGCAACGTGGATTGTTTCTTGTCACTTAAAAAATAAACATCACGCGAGTGCATCTGCGTGTTGCACCGCATCACGATTACACACTATATTTATAAAGTGTCCCCTTCTTGGAAAGTGATCTACTCTGTAATGGATGTTGGTGAGCCTAAAGATGAGTGCGCTTCATTTTTGGTAGCAGCTCTGCACTTGTGGGAGGGAGTGGAATTATCTAACAAGTATGTGAGACAGTCCAGGCAGCCAGGCGCAGTGTCCCAGAATAATTCCAGGAATGAAAGCAATGTGTGCTGCCCTGCCAGCTAAATGTGCCAGACCCGAAAATAGCGGAACGCCATGCATGCTGCAAGTCTGCTCCCTACCTACAATAAAGGGAACAGCACTTCAAATAACACACCGCACTAATGGCACTGTGCACATATAAATAGCACACTACATTGCAGCACTGGCCTTGCATGCAACTTATTTTAAACGTGTCGGGATTTTGCACACCCATCACTCGAAGTGTGCATTTGAACATTTTGTAGTTACCACTTTGTTAAGAACGACATCTTGCACGGTTCAACCTTGGCGATGGTAATCGATCTGTTCGGAGAATATGAAATACCATCCTGAAGGTGATATATATGTAAGTGTGACTGGAGTCTATTGACGGAAGAATTCTTTTAACGTACACCAATATGTATGGCGCCGTATGTTGTGCTGTACAATTTACATGATTGCTGCTTTCACGCCTCCGTGGGAGGTGATGCATTGCAGTCACCCGGTTTGAGTCGGTGGGCGTGTGCAGGCAGAGCATTAAGAGTACCAAAATACTTTAGCCTATAACTACACATCACTACAAAGGCTTCTGCCTAGCTTTCCATGCTCAGTGTTTAGAATGCGAGTTTATTCACTGGGATTGCAATGACATGGGATTACAAATCTAAGTTTAAGATGCTGCAGGCAAAACCTGAAAATCTCAACAGTGGGAACTAGACCCCTGTATGTTCTACGAAATGTATCTGTTCTTCTTCTTTGCGATTCTTCGAAGCGCGATGGTTAAAATACAGTTTCCCATTTTCTTACACAGCCCCTTGCATTTTCATTGAACTCCGCAAGGTCTGTTAACAAGGCATTTAGGAGTGTAATGATTTAATGACACCGATTCACATCCGCTTTTAAGCTCACAATACACACGTTCGTATCTGGTGCATGAGAATCGACATTAGTTCAATTAATTCATATACGCCGCATATACAGTGGTTTCACTTGACTCCGTCCAGCCACTAGGCGCCACTACATTTACCACAATGTTAATAATAGAATCAATAATTTAATGTAATATCAATTTTGAATGGTGACATCGCTAGACGGGTGAATAAATACATTTAACAACTATCAACCATATGTCAACCTAACGTGCAATGAAGGCATCCCAATTCAATTTTGCTAATGGGGGCTTTTTGACCTTATTTCACTAGGCTTGTCAGTGTGAGGTTATAATAAGCTAAATGTAAAATCGCCATTTAAAGACACTCAATACGCTGTACATAGTAAAACAAAATAGTTACAATAACAAAATATTATCTGATATAATACTAACCAGCGGTTTAGAAGCTAATGTTGGACATCACTACCACTGCTGCTGAAGAACAGACACACATTAGGCAATAAAAGAGCAATTACAATTTTTAAGTTTCTGAAGTGGGGGCCCAAGAACAATTGATATGTCATTCGCCACTGATGTGTAGCTAAAGCGAGGCATCTAATTCAGGTCATAATGTAACCACTGCACCATTAATGTTCTGGTATAAATAATAATACGATTAATAATACGCTGTGATGATTTTAAATCATTCTTGTTGTGAAGTAATAACTCTCACTATAGTGATTATAGTAGTAAACTTTAAAATGGTAACAGCAAACAGATTCGAGATTATTTTTCCTGCCCATTCCAGATCATCGAGTTCTCAACGTGTTAAAAACACACACCTTTTGTGATACGAATCACAATTGGTATCAGGAGTAGCTATAAACAGGTTGGACATACATCCAATGAGGAAACTTGGCAGGACTCGAGCCAACTTTACTCACTGTGAGCCCAGAGATCTCTCATTTGTTTGACAAGCGGATTACCTCCTCTGCCAAGTGATTGAGTTATTGGAGTCGTGGTTCACTTCAGACAACTCCGTGAGTTTGCAGGCAGCATGCTAAGGCACGATCGGTGGTGCCGGATTGCAGGGAGAGAGAGGGGTGATTGCAGCGTTACTATGCGAGCCACACATAATCCGCACACATCAGTCCGTACCCACAGCAGTCATTACGTTCTCCCGAGTGGCGCCCGAAATTCCCCGCTGGTCCTGAACGACACAATCTTCCCTACATGTTGTGCGCTGGACTTCTGCTCCGTGAATTTGTTAGCATTTTCTCAGCAGTACTTTTCCCGTTAGCGTTGTTGGTCCTTTCAATAAACACGCGCAATAAACCCAGCAGTGTTTCCTGTCTGCCTTTGTTCAGTATATGGGTGGTGTTGTCAATGTAGGGATATCTGTGGGAAATGTCCTTCCTCTCTCCTTCGTGATGTTTCATCTCCCACGTTGGAGGCATTGGGCTGTGAAAACCTGCATCAATATATTGTGCATTAACCTTGTTTAATAAACACAGTATGATGTCACATAATTCACTATAACTAGACATTTACATAAACTGGTACCACTAAATATTTACCACATCTGGTGGCACTACATCCCACTCTAGCTCATGGGACAATGAGAGGGTTTCTGCAGAAGCTCACCTGTATTTTGGCTCTGAAGTGACATGACCCCGTGTTACCTCGTCATTTTCTCCCGTGCCAACAGGTCTGATTAAGCAGTTCCTGCGAGATGTGAACTGGGGGGCCGTAGACTACCTTATCGTGGACACTCCGCCGGGCACCTCAGATGAACACCTCTCCATCGTCCAGTACCTGAGTGAAACGAACCTCGATGGAGCAGTGATCATCACCACGCCACAGGTCTGTCGTGTCGCACACTCGTGCACAGCTCATTGCACTTTACATGTTTTTCCTAAAATGTACTGGCTATGGTATTGCTTTAGAATTCACAGCCAACTTTTTTTTAATGTTAAATAATGTAAAAAAAAAATCCCTAAAAAGATTCGTTAGTCATACGTAGGGTGATAGCCTGTTGACATTAAACGTTCTTTTTCAAGGCATGCCTGGATTAAACAAGAACCAAAATAATAATTATAAATCACAACATTTACTAAAAAGCACAGCAAATTAAGTAAGCCTAGTATAATGTACGTAGTTAAATTTGAACATGAAAGCATCAAACAAGGTTAAATTAACAGTAACAAAACATTGAACTATATTAAATTGAAAGTGCACTTCCAGTGTTCAACACCAAAGGCTAAAGAGAAGACAAAGGCAATTGTGGTGCATGAAACTAATGAGGCATTAGTATGCATGAAACATAAATCCCCAGGTGAAACCTTTGTTAAGGGCAATTCAAAACCGTCTACCTGTTGAAAGCTGACATGCTCGGCATTGTTCCTCAGTGTAATGCAATGTACAATATTCCTTAAGGACTATGTGCTTGTTCTATGCGATATTGATGTGCTTTGTTGTTGCTGTGGCATGAGAGTACTTTTACTTTACATCACCACAGTCAAATATTATCAGGAAGGGAGTGAGAACAGGTTGACGAGAGATGGATTTTTTTTATAATGAAAAAAATGAAAAGTTAAACTTTAATTGGATTTGTAATATTTGCTAATGTTTTATATGTGTGTCTTAAGGTACAAATGCAACCAAATGCACAGACATTTTTAGGATGTTATATTTGCAATGGTAGGCATGCATAATGTTTCTTATGTTAATTCATAGTGATTAATCCTTGAAGAGCATTTAGGTGTTGTGAATTTAAGGCACTTCTAAACACAGATCTAAACCAGTTCAACCACACACTTTGAAACCTGTCTGGTCCCCCATTCCTATCCATACCAATCCATACCAATTAGTCGCCAAACCACACTGTTAGGAGTGATGAGCATTAGAATTCCCCCTTCTCTCTCCCCCACAAATCCACCCTGTTCCCTCCATCACGCTCCCATCCTGTCCTCTCTCCCATCCCCCACCCTCCCTGCCTTCGCCTTCCCACGCAAATACCCACATCTCCCCCACTGCCACACCTCACAATAAATCAGCGGAGTAGGCATTCCACTTTCCACACTCCTCAGCCCACGTACCACCCGTGCACAGTTCCCTCGCGTTGGAATCCGCAATTGCAGATTACCAAAGAACCAATGGCTACCTTGTTGCCATGTCCCTGTTGGTTGCTAAGTAAATTCAAAACTTAATACAAAGTAACAATATTTTAAAACGAAAAACTGCTCGAAGTAATGTTATTATTCTACACTTTCATCATCACTATCGTCAACAACTGTCTGTCCGCTGGTGAAGGGAGGCCTTCCCACACCATCGCCATCCCTCACGGTCCCGCAATGCCACAATGCATCTCACTCCTGCACATGAACAGAACTCATCGCTCCATCTCTGTGGTGGTCGTTTTCTCCAGGCACTTGTAATTCCAAACACGAATATCTCCATGCCTCTCTGTCTACTTTTCAGCTTTTTGTTCCAGTTTCTTTGTACGTCATAGTGATTGAAAACTTTTATTCCACTTAGCTGCACAATTACCGTGGGTTTTCTGCACATTACATCCAGTTATAGACTCCATTTTCCAATTTAATCATAATTGTGTACTTTTCTTTGCCTTTGGGTTGAGTTGAAACCCCATGGATTTTGCGAGGAACATTCCGTGCGTTCATTGTCTACTTATGGCAATTGACATTTGTCGAGGGGTCAATTGGCCACTCCTGAAACGTAACCTATAATACGCATGACACTTACTTCTCTGCAGAAGCTGGCTGCTTATCGCTCTGAGTGCAAATCTCACAATTGTTTTGATCAATGCTGCGTCTACAGATGAGGTCGCATGTTGGCGACTTGATACATCCACGTTGTGTTGTGCTATTGCCATGCCACAGATAAACTGATCCATATTGTTCTACATTGGTAATATTGTGTTAGATTTAGTATCAAGCCTTGTTGTGGCCTTGACTGGATTACACTGATTACATGACCGCCAGCATCTCACCGCAGTGTGTCTGGGGGTGTCGTGGGTGTTGAACCATGATACAAGATGGTCGTCCTTTACTCTCAGGAGGCAAGATGGAGACTGCCTCTTGTACTGGGTTTCATAGGTACTGCCCATATCAGTGGATGGCTGCTGTATGTATATCATGTGTCTTGATGGGCCTATATTTCATCTTCTGGTTAAATAAAGGATATTACGAATATAGATTTTATTTGTCATGGTTTCTAAAAAATAAACGTACCAGGACGTCACCGAGACGATGCAGTAATGCTGTACCGTGTCTCCAGGAAGTGTCTTTGCAAGATGTGCGCAAGGAGATCAACTTCTGCAGGAAAGTGGATTTACCAATCATCGGCGTTGTGGAGAACATGAGCGGGTTCGTCTGCCCCAAGTGCAAGAATGAGTCGCAGATTTTCCCGCCCAGCACAGGAGGCGCCGTGGGAATGTGCAGCAGCATGAACGTGCCGTTCCTGGCAAAGCTTCCCCTCGACCCAAGGATAGGTGAGAATGTCTTGACAACTATTACTTCCTTCCTTTCCAGTGGAGCCAAGTCTTATAGAATAAGAACAAACATTGAACGTACGTGAGTTTAAGGTTTCCTGTTTAGATTTTTATATTTTTGAGATAAAATAACAAATTAAAAATTATTTCATAACAAGTTGGGTATATTTCTTCAGCATCACAATCATCAGCAGTTATGATCAATTGCTGCTGGATTAAGGCGTCCCTAAGCTGTCGTCATCTCTCACGACCCTGCGATATTAAGAATCCACCAAACAGTTACACTCCATATATGCAGTGGACGTCCTCGCCAGCGTGTTGACTCCATTGGCTGCCACTCCTTCAACATTATCAACCACCAGCCATCATCCCTCCTAGCTACGTGTCCTGCCCAAGCCGACTTACTTTTTTAACGGTGAAAATGATGCGTTTAACCTGCTATCGCCTCTCATCTATGTGTTGATCTTTTCTACTCTTGGGTTTATTGGATGGATGGTTCACACAGCCGCTGTACCCTCAGAATATGCACCGACCTTTGAGTTGGTGAACAAACTATTTAGTGATACTGCGTTGGCAGTGGCGCACAAGCACAGCTATGTTTGTACTTGTTGCTGAACAGCTGTCACATGATCTCTGAGCAAAGGGGCATCAGGAATGGAACGGGCGGCACACCCAGGGCCAGAATGAATGAGGCACAGCTGTTGGCGTGTGGCAGTGTCTCCCGTAATTTGTTGGATACCGTCCCACAGTGAGAACCCTGGACATGCCAACCCGTAAACGAATTAATTAATGCTCTCTCAGTAACCTATGAAGAGAGAGAGATTAGACACCCTTCCAGGGTTGTGTTCCATGCATTCAGTCTTGCCAAATGCTGTCAGTCCTGTTCTCTCAAGGGCGAGTAAACTCAAGTGCGCTAGAGCGGTGGTTAGAACATTTTCTAAACCCGTGCACCACTATCAATTCCCAAACAGTTTTCGCAGAACACCGCACACCAATAACACAATTTTTCTGGCTTAAAACGACTCTGGGGTGGCATGGTGGCACAGCAGGTAGCACGGCTGCCTCACAGCAAGAACAACCAAGGTTCGATACCCAGGCCAGGTGCCTTTCTGTGTTGAATTTGCATGTTCTCCTCATGTCCGAGTGGGTTTTTGCCGAGTATTCTGATTTCCTCACACCGTCCAAACACATGCTGTCTAGGTTAATTGGGCTGACTAAATTGCCCCCGTGCCCTGCGATAGACTGGCGTCCTATTCTGGATATAGCCCTACCTTGTGCCCTGCGTCTGCCGAGAAAGGCTCCGGGCCCCAGTGACCCTGTACAGGATTAAGCGGGGACTGATCATAATGATGATAAAACAACTAAATCGTAGTATCGACAACTGTTCCATGGAGAGCACTTCCCATGGCTTAGCGGAGCTCCAGTGGCCCGTGGCCGCAGGTTGGTTAACCCGACTTCACTGGCCCATGTGGCTGAAACCCATGCCTTTCAATAGCCCTGATTTTATTATGATAAGGCAACTGTTCTGTATTTTGTCCATCAGTAATGTTACATATTGTAAAATATTGAGTTGTTTTCGCCTAACTGTTTATTGTTTTGATAAATATAGTGCATTGCAACGACGCAGTGTTCCCCCAGTGGGACCTGTGTCAGCAACACCCATTGTGTATGCAAAAGCACGTTTCCTTTAAAGGAAGAAGCAACCCATAAAAACAATTGGCTCTTTTCCTGTAGATACATCCCCGGGATAGTGCTCTCAACCAGTATGAGAGTGAAGCTTTGTTAATGAGAAAGATAAAATACCTTTCTGTTACAGACAGGTGAGTCATTAGGTCAAATGCGTCACGACAGTGACATGACTGCGACAGCACCTCGTATTTTTGGAGACAACAATTTATTGTGGCTCAAGTGCTGTAATGGCATTCCTGACCAAAATCGAAAGTACTTTTTTTCCTCACGAATTAAGCTTTCACCTTACGTCAACTGCTCCGCACACACAGCTGAGGAGCATGTCTACAAGATGAGCTATTTGTGTTGCACCCTCACTTTAGGAAGCTCACACATGTCACAGCTTCTCTTTAGATCAGTGACAGTGTGTGATATTGTCAAGGGGTCAATTTCAAGTGGTCGTCATGACCAACGCCGTGGATGCCACAATCGCTTCCTTCCTCTAGATCCTGCAATTGTTTTAATGCCAGCACCTGAACTTGGAAAGGATGACTGGTAAATTTGGTATTGGAGTGAGATGAGCAATGGTCAACTTTGATAACCAATCACGGAACCACGAGAGCAAGTTGTATTTTAGAAATGTTCTACAAAAAGAAGTAATTTATAATTTTGTAAATTAAACTCACGAGAAAACTTAATCAGGAAATAAATACCTCAGAGTTCCACTGCCAATCCACCTTAGACTCTCGTCGTGTTTACAACTCATTATAACGTTTAATGCGTTTGTAATTAATGAGACGCGTTTGGTGTTTTTCTCTCTCGCTCTAGGGCGCTGCTGCGACGAAGGAAAGTCTTTTGTTGAAGAGGTCCCTGATTCACCGGCATCACACGCTTTCAAAGAGATTATCCAAAGTAAGTTCGCTCATGGGTGGCCCGGTGGCGCAATGAGTAGCCCTGCCGCCTGACAACAAATAGGGCCTGGATTCGAAGCCCGGCGCGGGTGCATTTCTGTGTGGAGTTTGCATGCTCTCCCCGTGTCCGAGTGGGTTTTCGCCAGATACTGCGGTTTCCTCCCACAGTCCAAAGACGTGCTGCTGCAAAGGTTAATTGGCCTGCGGACTAAATTGCCCCCGGTGCCCTGTGATGTACTGGTGTCCCATCCTGGGTATAGCCTTGCCTTCTGCCCTGTGTCTGCCGGGATAGGCTCCAGCTCACCGCGACCCTGTATAGGATTAAGCGGTTTCTGACAATGGATGGATGATAATGAATAAATTACTACAAAACAGTTTCTTCAAACCACAACCCTGGCACCATTTTTCCTTGCACAGCAAACACAACACAATTTTTGTCCTTATGTGACCTTACAGAAATGTCGTGGCATAACCCAGTATTTGGGCGGCCTAACCCAAACACCACTTTCGAATTAACAGCAGTTTTTTTACTTATATAATCGTGTCAACTTGTGTGCATAAGTGCAGCTTAAATGAAATAAACGGGCGTGTTCGTATTCCTGCTCCCATTTCCTGAAGAGTTTTGTTCACGGCTGTAAAGTGAAATCCAAAAGCATAGCACAAAATAATAAAATAAAATATTGCTTATCCAGTGACATAAATAAAAAACGTCACTGCCTCCACTCTTCACATTTGTTAATGCAGCTAACATTCCCCTCTAGCATTCAATCCATCTCTTGGCACTGTAGTCAAGTACTGTATCCTTGTGCTTCCGGTCCACTTGCAAAATATAATTGCTTAAAATATAAAGGATAATCTTGAAGTTAATGATTTCTGACTTTGCCGGGCTAATTGAATAAAATCCATGATGCGCATCACGGATTTCTCCCATCAGATTTTCTCCGTGCACATGCAGTATGTAATCGGTTAAAAAGTCTTTACCTTACCACGTGGACATGAAGACAGACCTGCGTAGCATCCACACAGTTTTACAACATGAGCTTGTATTTGATTTGTATATGTTTATACACGTATTGTATTTTTTATTTCCAGCTGTGTCCATCAAATAATGATGATTATTATTATTATTATTCTGTTTAGTAAGGTACATTTTTTAAAGGCATCAAAGGTTGAAATATATATTGGGAGACAAAAAGTGGGGTGCATGAATCGAAGGACAAATGCAGATCAGGGACATCATGTTGACTGCTAAGAAAATTTATTGCCCTGCCTGCGCCCTGTGTCTGCCGGGATAGGCTCCAGCTCACCACAACCCTGTACAGGATTAAGCGATTTCTCACAATGAATGAATGTTAAGAAAAGAAAGTGGGCTTAGGCATGATGCGTCACTAGAAGGGACGATGGCTGATGGTCGAGAATAACAACAGAATGGCAGGCAAACGAATGAACAAACCCAAGAGGATGTCCGCTGCGGAGATGGAGCAAATAATGCCAGAATATGCCCAGAAGCAAGATAGATTGCGGCATCACAGGACCATGAGGTATAGAAATGATGCAGGGAGGCCTTCATTGAGCCGTGGACAAAACATGGCTGATGATGATGATCTTTAATTGGCTAACATCTCTGGTGAGTAACGTCCGATCAGCTCTCCGGCTTCACCAACTTGCAGTGACCAGTGTAGTGGTGAAGTACGGTCAAACGTCCGCCATGGTACTCAGAAAAATCCTAGGCATATGTGAAAGGAGCTCTCAAAATGTACAAATAGGTTGTTGACCTAATTACTGTGGTACCTCTCCAGCTGTTTGTTGCCAACACTTAACCTCAAAGTGATCTATGGGAGTGTTTTTGCTCGATGAGAGGAAAGCAGAGTACCCAGAGAGAACCCACACATTCAGGCAATAACACTTAAAGCTCCACACAAATGGATTCATTCCCCCCAGTGCACTGCCATTTCCTAGCCACTCCACAACCCAGTGGCTTGTGTGATCCACCCACCCATGTCACCTAAGTGCTGGATCACAGATGTGTGATCCCAAAATAGCATAAGAGGAAAACGCATCCACACTTTATTACGGCATCTTAAGCACTGATATTTTGCTAGCGGGCTGGAAGCACACACGTACAGTTATTGACTGCTCCACCACATAGTTGAGTCCTCAACGTCCCAGCAGTTCTACCACAGAATTAGTATGTAACCAGGACCCTAGGAGCAGCATCAGTGCCCAATGAAACTCTACAACAGCCACATTCCCCCTGTAAATATGACTGACATGATTGCGCCCTGCCTCTTAGTAGCTTCCAGATGTCCATCTGCCGATAGCTTTGTGATAGGTGGAAATGAGGTCACGTGGGTCTGATCGCAAGGTCATCGCGCTGGCAGTGCACAAGCCACCGTGAAGGCACCGCTTGTCTTCCACATTTCACATGTCAACATAGAGATGTTCCCCCTCTCTCCGGCTACGTCCCTGTTCTCCTTAACTTGTCCTATGCACCACAATTCAACACAGCTCCTCCCTGCTATGCCACTACTCAGTCTCAGAAAATAGTCAATCCACGATCTCACCTGCCCATTGGCCAGGTGTGGGATGGGGGCTGATGGAAGATGAGTGTAGTAGGGTGTGCGTTAAGGTAGATGGTGTAGTCCAAAAGGAACTGAGCAGCGACATTTTGCAACCAGGGTCTAATATCATGGCATTTGTATTTATAAAACACGTAAAAATAGTTTATTGGAAGACACAGTGTAGCTGGGGTAAAATGTGACACATCTTCAGTGAGGTATTGGGGGTAGGGAAGTTTGCACGTCAGGGCTGTAAGGATAATATATATAGCAAGTGAGTGGGTGGGTGAGAGTAGAGAGCTGTGTTCTGAGTCAGGAATGGAGCGGTGATGCAGTGGTTAGCACGCTGCACAATGCATCCAAAAACCTGATTTAGAACCCTGGTAATGACTAATATCGGTAACGAGTGACATCCAAACTGATATAGGCCTTTTCCTTTTTACCAATCTGCAATAGCCAGCACGGTGAAGTATGGTCAAACAACCGTCTCGACTGGCATGGCATGGGCAAATAGCAGTGAATTGAGAAAGGACTTATAATTATGTTATTAATGTATAGTATGGTGATTAATCATAGGTGAAGAAGATGGGAAACAGTGCTTAGTTGTGATTGGGATGAGGGAAACCAGTAATGAACCCAACAAATGTGTGGGAGCCCCAGACAGCAAAGATTAAGGAATGATCTGCCATGGTCAGAGGCTGATGGGAGGATTTGAGAGAAGTCTTGGCTGGCTTAGCTCAGGCGAAAAGTGATAGAGTTGAGATAAGATCAGAGAGGTAAGTGGGAGCATTGCCGTGGAATACCTTTAAAATAATTGCGTTGATCTTGTGGTAGATTTGGATTGGAAATCTATACAGAAGTCAGTGGAAGGATATAAGAATCACAGAGAATCTGTCAGATTGACATGTAAGAAGTCTGGCAGTGTTTGCCTGGATCATGTGGTGTTTAGAGGGATTTAGTGTGGACCTTGAGTCGAGAGTTAAAGTGGTCAAGGTGGCAAGTAAAGCTTGAACAAAGGCTTTGGCTGCAGCAGGGCTTGGAATGTCACACAATTACACATGTGAGAGATGTGGCCTGTGTGGGAGTAGGCACTTCACAGAGTTGGGAGCTATGAGGGGAAAAACACCTCTTGCAATCAACGGTAATGCCTTTGTAGGCCTCGGCCAGGTGGAGGCTCGTGTTCAGAAGCAGCACAGAGGTGGGAACATATTTACATGTACTGTAATACATTGTCTTGCTGAATAGGAAATGGAATAGGAAAAGTCTGGTTGCTCAGTGGCTGGCAAAGGCTAGAAAATAGGCGAACCTGAGATATCCGTGAATTTTGTAGACATTTTTAGAGCAGGGAAAATTCCATATATGCCGAACGTGGCAGATGGATTTCCACAGAAAAGTGTGGTAAATAAGTGGCAGCAGGATTTGCAATTACCCCATGTGGAGGTGACATTTCTGGTCATATTTCCTTCGCTATCAGAGGCTTGCCCTGTGTCCATTTGTTAACAGAGCTGCAGGATACACTGTCTTGATGTTATTGACATGCCGTTATCTCCACAGCCTTGTGCAGCGCTTTGTGACCCTCGGGTGAAAGGCGCTCTATAAATGCTATTATTATAAAAAATCAGTTGATGTTTCCAGGAGTAAGATTTAAAAAAACACCTGTGAGTGGTAATAGTCTCCACCATGAGAATGTGAAAGTTCCACAGCTGGCTGATGGGGCTGGCCCAGTCGTTTGTTGGAAACTGATGTAGAGCGATACTATTGGAAAGGTGCCAGCAGTGGGAAGTGAAGAGGCATGCAGATCGTGGTGTTGGCAGGGTGAGCCCTCAATGGGGGGTTAAACCAACAAACGTGTGAATGATTTGTTGCTTTGCTTTCCGTCGATTTGCATCGTAGTTTATTGAATCCTATCGGATTATATTGCGTAATGTCCTACATGACGACACACCGTCCTGCTTGTGATATTGGCGTCGTGCGATGTGCTGTGCATTGGATCGGTATGCCACACTCGCCGCCCCACAGCGTGGGATGGACTGGAGGAGGCTGTAGGAAGGCTTTAGTCCCCCCCCTTATAAAAACGGAATAGTGATTTAGAGAAATAGTTGGTGAAATATTTAACACCAGGCATGACAGATCTCCGGCATGTTCACAGGGGGTGAGAGTAATAACTGGATGCACGATAAACAAAAGCAGATTGCTTATTCTGTTGAGCATTTAACGTTTGTTTCAAGTTTGTTTAACGTGGACCGTGTGGTGCTCTCCCCCACCCCCACCTCTTTTAACCAAGGTCACACTGCAGGGTAGTGCATCCTTGTTTACATAAAGTTCACATCGTGAAGTGTAGATAGGAAAATGGCACGCAGAGAAGCCTGATTAAATTCACACGTCCCGTGTGATTTCCACCACAGTTGGGATTTCATGACAAAGTTCACCTTTTCCTCATGATTTCAAAAACGTGGATCCTGTCGACACCCTGACAACGTTTTACATCCTTAACCTTGCCGTGCTCTTCCCTCGTCCATTACCGCAGGGTATAAGTGGATAACAACGGGTAAAATAATGTCACGGTGGATACAAGGGAATGAACTCGACGGTTGGTTAATGAGGAAGGTGGAGTGACAAAATGAGGCCACGGTACAAGCAAGACAGATTACAGCTGTACAGATGCTGATTCTATAATGGGGAGCGCGCAGTTCATTGAAGCATAGAAAATGGATGCTGATGTGTTTTTTGTTAAACGTACACTCAACCCACACGCTTTGTAGTTGCAGTAATATGCTCGAGTGTTACGCAAACAATAATGCTGTTGTTTGCAGCACCGTAAGCAGTCGTATTATTTGTGTTACAATCCGCAGATGAATTATTTGTTAAACTGTCAGCGGAAATACAGAATTACAAGATTTATTTGTAATTGTCGTCATGGGCCCCTTAAACGAAATATAGAACAACATTCAACCACAAATACGTTACATTTAAAACTCTTCATTACTCGGGAGGATGACTGGGGAGTGAGCTTTGGGGCCGTGCTCATCTCCTGTTTCCAGCCCTGAGCCAGTATCAGAAATTCCTCATTCCTATAGCTTTGGCGAGTCCATCCATAGGGCAACCACTGTTGATTTCCCCACAAAGTGGTACCAATTTTATCGACCCCGGAAGGAAGATGGGCTGAGCCAACTCCCAACCAGGACTTGAACTCGCTTCCCCGCACATAGTGCTCGACTGGGTGTTTATGTTTGAGTAAAATATAGTGCACTTCTAATAACATTGGATTTTGTTGACTGGGCATCTGCCTTATAGTGTACAACCATGTGTCCATCTAGAATGCATTCGACACGTAGCGAGAGGGGGGCCTTAATTAGATTCACACTGCGCTGTGTGTGCATGCGCCGATGTTGGTACTGGCTGAATCCTGCTATTTTATTCGTATTGGCATTTATACTCGAGGTCTTTTGGATACCACCCAGAGTCTTTTTTTATGCCCCTGCCCTAAATCTAATGCGCGCTGTCAGGAATTCATAAATCTACGTCATTTGCTATTTTTGTTAGAGTCAATGGTTTGTTTCTTTGCTCATATTTTTGGTGGACGTCTTCACCTATTGTCTTACATATTCTTCTCTCTCCATGTTCAGCTTTCCCTCGAAAGGCTTTTATTTTTAGACAATCAAAACCATGGAACCTGTACGTAATTACCATACAGTGTCTTTTTTTTAAGTACTCCATCACTCAAACGCCACCATTCTATATCTGTCCTATAAACAGCCACTGCCCCTTCCTCGGTTGTCATTGGCTTTCATAAAAGGAAACGGAGATGTAACTGATGTTGTCATTAATATTTAAAGAGTGTTGCAGTGGGTGCCGTGTATACATAAGCCCCCTTGTGTCCCCTGGGGCATGTGTGGGAAGAACAGAAATCCATTTTACTGTACGTATCATATGCTATTCTTGACTCACCTGACAGCAAGACACATGCCACTTTTACAGAAAACCTTGAATAATAACACCTATGCAAAACTTCAATTTAACAGTTAAATGACCCACAGTAACTGTTGTGATTTACAGTCCTGTCAGTCTACTGCTGGACAAAGGTCTCTTCCCATGCTGTGCTGTCACGGAGGTTGTGTGAGCGTAATTTATCAATTTGTATATTGTAATGGTATGCAACGCATGGCTTCAGGTGAGACATGATAGGAGTCATAAGCGATAGTTCGCAGACAGCCAATGCATTCAGACAAGTTGGAGGAGACAGACAACAAATGTGTTCAGATGATGACAGGAGAGAGATGTATTTTGAAGAGACAGGAGATGTGCAGATTAAAACCATTTTAATACTGTACCCACGATACCGTCGGATGTTTTCCGGACTGAGCCCTGACCCTTAGTGACCCCCACCCCTGGTGGTGCACATGTCAGGTCGCCGACGTGTGACCTTTTCCTCAAAACCAAACCCGGACATGTTAGCCCAGCTCCATCTCAGTACAAAAATGGAAATATGTAATATACATTTATGTATATTTACATTGAACATTTTTATTTAACAAATGAGCAATATATATTGTGAAAGGGAGTCTAATTAATAAGTCGCATGCAAAATTAACAGCACATAATCTGACTTTTACGTGTATATATTTATTAAATTTATCTAGTAAAGCTTCAGTGAGGGTCAAAACTAATTTTTAAGACAGTTTCCCTTTAGGATATTTAGCAATTCCTTTCGATGATGCAAGTATTTTGGCACATGGAGGGAATCTGGCGTTTAAAAAGAAAACCCTTGCACTCACGGGGATAATAACCAAACACTACTCAAATATAGCAAACCTACTTTCTGTGCTGTCTATGGCAAACACTATTGCCCTACAGGTGGTTCTGTCACATAGGCACCATGTGTGCGCTTGTGTGACGTACCATCACAAAGCATGTTACGCCAATTCTAAACAGTGACACGCGGAGGTCATACATTTTCCATTAACAATGGGCATTCACAGGGTAACATCACATATATATTTTTGAAAGTATTGCTGCTCAAATTCCTGGGACGCTACAATCCAACTTGCTCCTGCACATGAATGAATTGATCTCATTATCTCCACAAGAAACTCAACACACTTGTTGATAACAAATGGCTTAAATTGAAAAATATAAAATAGGTAACTTTTCGGGCAATGGCCCTTCTTAATAACACGAATCAATAACCTCCACAAGGGTCATCCTCTCATGTGCCACCATTCCTTCCCTGGTCTCGTCTTGTAATGTTTACCACCCAAGCCCACTTTCTTTCCTTCACACTTGCGTCTAATTTGCGTCTGTTCTGCGATCCATGTATTCTTGTTTACGTGTCTCATTCTAATTCCAAGCATGCACCTCTCAGTGTCATATAATAAATGAACATTTACAACACTATCTCACATTTTCTGGGTAGCTCTGAGTGACTGCTTATGTCAAGATAATGAGCCAGCTCCCTTAGATATTCACGTCTTGGATCAGATACGCCTAAATTGGCACAAACCATTCATAGTAAAATAGGTGTTAAAAGTTTGATGATGGTCTCAGCAGAGTCAATAGAGATTGCACACTCAAAATACCCTTCTGAAATGTTAATGATATACCCAAATCGTGCAGATGTAGAAATTGACAGCAGAGATAAAATACAGCGTTTCACAGATAAAGATAAATTGGTTTAATTTATCTCGTTATTTATACCGATCGGAGTCGTCCTGTATCTCATTACATGTGTGTTATATATAGGTGTCTGCTCTGCTCTTGGTATGGTTTTTAAAACCTTTTTTTTAAATCTGAAAAATACCAGTCCAGAAGATCATTCTATGCTCTGTTATATGATCATGTCCTTGTATTTCTTAAAAGTCTACAGGTTAGGCACATTAGTAAGCTAAATGCATTTATTATGGTAATTGTAGAGTAATATTATTTAAACCTTGCTCATCTCGTCCATGATGATGTGTGTTTGATTTGAAAAAAGAAAAAACCCACTGTCCAATAGCCGCAGACGTTAGAAAAATATCGACGCCCTTCCGATTAACCACACTTCGGTCAGCTACGCAATTAAACACAAGGAATGTGGTATTATCCTTTTTTTACAAGGCATGATAATATTTTTCTGACGGCATCACCAGCCCTGTCCCCATGCGCTGTGCTTGCTCCATCACTCTCCACTGCAGCCACTCTCTCTTCGTCCATGCCTCCCCGCTGCCTCCTCCTCCCCTCGCCCTCCACGGCTGAACTTGTTTTTAATGGAGCCCAAGGCTAGTTCTTACGAGAGAGCGCTCTGATTTTTATTTTTCACGGCCGTGCATTCGTCCGTTCATCTGTCCGTAGACAACGCTGACGTTTTTACTTCAACTACAAAAACCCCCGGAGGCCGTCGCTACTGGATTCACCACACGGCTCACCACTGCCCAGATCTCTATATATTTCTTGCTAAATATTGTCCATAAATGAATGATTGAAAGCGGTTTAAAAAATGTGTTTTGTTATAATTAACCTTTCGCTTCTCCCAGAGGCAATAGTGC
>JAZEWU010000004.1:12771629-12781844 GCA_036362915.1 Geotria australis
TGTTGTGAATAACCTCCCTCGAGTAAGTGCAGCTAATGGCCTTAGCCACTGTAGCTGCTGAGAATTATTCTGCCCTTTGTGTTGTGATGTTTGCTATTTGTACTGTTTTTCATTGTTTTATTTTTGCTTTGTATAGTTTGGTTTGCTCCATTAACCTACATATTTCTCGGGAGCACAACCTGATAGGTGTATCGTGGGTGCAGGATTAGGTTTTAATCGATGTGTCATGTGCTCAGGCGTAACCTTGCTGATTTTACATAAGGTCACGAAGCACCGTCCTGCCCGGGCCATAGAATGTCCAGCATTGCCGCTCATGATATACACCCCAGTATAGTGACCCCAACCTATATCTAAACTGTCTGAAAAGGTCAGTGCTTTGTGTTTTTGTAAGTACAAAATAACAATGGCCCAATTTATATGTTGCCAGACACATTTTCCACAGATAAAAAAAACTGTCAAAATGCCCACGTAGTGAAAACGTGGCCGTTATAACGTTGCTAGAAATGGTCTTGTTGCCGACCATAATCAGACCTGGCACTTTACCTTTCAGAAATGGATTATGTGTTGAATGATTTTTTTTGTATTTATTTGACAGCAGATCCATCTCACTCGGAGAGTCGGTAGAGGAGCTAACTTCCAATTGGAGCGTGCCGTGGTTAGACGTTAAAAACGGGCAGCTGTCTGGGTTTGAACGGAATGGAAAGCTACAGGAATGAGTGTAACACCCCCCCCCCCCATCATGCTGGCCTAGTCACACCGTGAGCAAAGAGGCTATTGCCGATTCGACAGCGCTCTCATCTGGACAAAAGTGGACACTGCATTCCGCTAGCTCTAATCCAAGAGCGACATCTGGTGACGATAATATGACACTATTATCAGAAGCCCGTCGACACAAAGGTCAACTGCTGGGTGGCAGAACTCCACATTTGCCGAGACTCGGCCGTCTGTGAATATGCAATGAAATACCCGCAGGAAATAGACATGGACTGATGGAGAACAGGAAGCACAGATGGGATGAGTGGCATAAATGGGAGAGACCAAGGGGGCTATGGATAGTTGTGAGAGTGTATGACATGAACAATGCAAGACAACTGTCAATGTAAGAAAGAATAGACTATGACTGATAACAGCAGTTACCTCTCCTTATCGTCTCCGCTCTGCCTGATCCCTTAGCTATTGCAGTTACCCATAACTTCAAAGCCCAGCCCTACCATCTCTCCGACATATGTTTTGAGCCTTTCCCTTGATTGGATTTCTGACCTTTAGGTGCTCATTGCAATGAGTAAGTTGACCTTGCACAAGACCTGATGTGTTCTTATGAATGATCATGCATTCTTCAAAAAAATGTTCAAGGTATTGTGTAATGGATCAAGCCTTGAGTTTCTATTGATTACTAATAATGTGCAGCCTTTTGTCAATCCACTGCTGCATAAAGCCTTTCCTATGCCATGTCAATCATGGGGGTTATAATAATAATAATTCAATTTATATAGCGCCTTTCACCCGAGGGTCACAAAGCGCTGCAACCATACTTCCATCACACTGGTTTGTGACGGGTTAGTGTAATTATACTTAATAATATAGTTCAACAGTAAATATTGTGACGAAAAATACGTAAGAAAACATTCACCAAAATGTAAGTCAATACAACTGTACAAATAATGAGTACATAAGGTATTTGCATAAATATATAGCACAACGGTGCTTTTCACAAACAAGTATAATGTGCCATGAGGGACCAATATTTCTATGCTCGATGTCATGATATTTTTAACAACCACTGTGAGGCAGATGCAAAACATTACATTACCAACATGATGCAGTATATCAGTACTGTACCAATAAATGGAAACAAATTTACATCTCCACAGGATTAACCAAACTACGGACCACTGCAACAATCAGCAAATGCGATGCCACTCTACCGTGTCACTTAAAAATCCCACGTTATGTCATGTGGTAATATTGATGGAGCGGTGATGCAGTGGTTAGACTATTGTGCTATAAACACAGCAAATCTGAGTTCCATTCTCGGCCACATCATCAGTGGCGAGTGATGTCTGAACCTGGGGTCCCTCCTCCCTTCACCAACCCGCACTGACCAGTGTGGTAATGTATGGTCAAATAACTCCCATAAGAAAACGTTTGTGAAAGTGTGCAGTTTTTAAATAATGGAAAAGCCACACGTTCAAGACTCAGTCATTTAATAATATACATTAAACGTGATGTCCCCATGGATGCAAATCAACTTTTAAAAGATCTGTCACATTGGTAAAGTATGTATCTGCTGAATTTAAATTGAAAAACATGGCTCATCCTCGTGCAACATATAAAAGCGCCACCACAATTAGATGTGTAAAAATATTACGCTATATGTATTACCAGTTTAGCTCATTAAATGAATTGCCATGCTTTTCCTAGCAATGATCCTGTTTTTTTAAATAAACAATAAAAGGCAACCAAAACCAGTTTTTTTCAATGAATACATTTCCTGCTCACACGTTAATTTCAGCCATGGAGCTTATGAAGCCATATTTTCATAACACATGAAGGAGCAGTGAAGTAACAATCTACTTTCTACTCTACTACATATTAACCTAATTACCAGATGATATACCACAACAATTAGCTCCTTCTCAATGAAAGGATGAACGCTAAATTGGATTAGGAGAATTAAATCTCCAAGTGACAGTTCCCAAGCGATAATGCTGTGAATATACTACGTTTTATTCTGTACACCACTATGATGGGTGCCCACATTTTCTATTTCATGGAATATTTTCCTTTGGTAAAGCAATGCATGATAATTTGATGTTGTTGAATCGTACTGGTCAGATTCAAAGATATTCCATTGGTCTATTTTAGCAACACAGCTATGAAAGCAATGTAATGTGACCATGCAAGCAAAGGTCAGTCATTTTTGCCTTTCTTGTAGAGTAATTTCTTACTTATCTCTTACACGATTTCTCCAGTGAGGCCATGGGGCTGATGGATTGTCAAAACTACTTGTACACCTGGCTAATGGATGCTGTACCAAACACGCAACTCACAAATGGGAGTTTTGAGTCAACATCTCACACAGGGACGCTGCAACTCGTCACCTCTTTTCCTGGACGGTAAATTAAGTCATAATTTTATACAAAGTCATCACTGGTTGAGACGTCAACAATCTAACCACTGCTATGGAAACAGTTTTCAGCACTGCTTCAAGGCCTGCCAACAGAGTTAAGTGTTGCTCCATGCTCATCTTGAGCATCTACAAACATTGACTTTTCAATATAATGCATGTTGTATTGGTGTTTCTGAGCAAATATATGGACAACAGCGCGCATGTACACACACATTTGACTGCTTTGACATACGAGCAAGGGTATGTACAGAAGCATTATATGTACACATGCACACACAGGCAAAAGCCACTAATCATGGTCTAACCAACAGTGAAGGGTAATCCTATTTGCGCTGTCTCAGCCCTCATCAAATTTACTAATATTACTCGCAAGCAGAGGTTTCGCGGCATCAACGGCAATGGCCGTGTCGACCTCTTGACCTTGACATGCTGGTGTGCATACAGATGCACTACCAGCTTTTTCCACCACTGAAGTAAGAGTCAGTCTTGAATGCTCCAGGCTGCAACACATTTGAAGAAGCAAGCCAAGCACAATTTTAAATAGTACCATATAAGCCAGTGGAAATAAACATGTTCAATAAACATGTTCAGTAAACAATATCTAAAGACCCCTTTGTTCGTTGCCATATTGATTATTTTAAGATGACAAAATGAAGGAGGCATTAAATCACCATCTTGTCTCGAGTGCCGCTGCAGTTTTTTGCAGAGAAACTTTTTTTGTCAGTGGCTCTTGTTCACCTGACAGACACAAGAGTAACAGGGAACACGTGTGGCTCTTTGCAGGAGGTAAATCCATTGTGCTGCAGACTACTACGCAACAAACTTCGTCTATTTCTCTAAAACAAATTGATTTTTAACTGGGGGCTGACAACCATTCAATGGTTCCCAAAATTAAAGTATAAATCTTGTTTAGTGCTTTTGTCTAATATATAATATAATGTGCTGCAGGCTAAGCATCTTCATTTTCCTCCTTTACTTCTTAAGGATTCATGTAATTTGTCACCATGTTGCCTAATCCGATGCATTAATGGCTTCTCACTAATGGGATGTCTCTAAATTTGAGGACCTCAGGAGAGGGACCATTTATTTGTGGAATTTATGAGCTTAGTAGAACTGATGTACCAAAATTCCCAAGTTGGACACACTGAGAGGCGGAAAATTCAACAACTCACAGGGGCTCTATACACTGCAGAACACATGATTGCACGGTTTTATCAAGCTTGAAGTAGCATTGCAACCACAATGAACCCAAACCCTGATGAAGGGAATTAAAATTCCCCAGCATGACTATAAAAGTACATTCATACATGAACTGGGGAAAACCACCATAAAATAAACTGATAGGAGTAAATATTACAATCTTTGTTTATAATGCATTTCTTACCAAGTCAATCAGTGCCAAGTGGTGTCAACTAAGTGGACTAGTTAAATTCTAACCAACTGAATATCAATGAAGGTGAAGGTAACTTTTCCCTGGACTGGTGGCCTTTAAAGATGCCTTAACATCTCATTTATCATTTTTGACACCAAGTATCACTTCCCAATGCCCGCTAGCTTGTCTTTGAAAAACTTTAAGTCACCAGAACATTTTGATGCATGATATTGCAGTCTGAAAGGCATGCCCTGTTGTACTTTTGTTATGACATAAATGTGTCATGCTGCTTATTTTGTATTCACAACTCCTGCTCATCATTCTATACCATGTCATCTGTACGGGCCACAGACGTATCCGTACGTATTGATAACAATGTTTTAATGCTGTCAGAGGCTGTCATTCTAAGACCACTGATCATATTTCATTGTAATTATTTTATGTGCAATCAGACACACCATGCCATCTTTATATTTTTCAAGACCCAGCAACTTTTCTTTAATGCAGGCTCCAAACCTCTATCTTGGGGAGTCTCCCCTCAACCTCTGGAAAAAAGTTATATTCCAGGCCCTAATTCATAATAGCACCCAAGAATCAAATTGTGCTAGATGGAACAAAAGAAATATTGGATCTGTTCAGAAGGTATTTAAAACTGAAATATGATGGTTGGCTGTGATTGTTCTAATGGAAAATTGGTGTGGGTGTATATAAGCCCAATTCATACATCTGAATTCCTGACAAAAATCTGGAGGCAGCATAATGCAATGTGGGCAGTAATTAAGACCATGAATGATAGTCAAGCAAACAAGGAAATGTTTCTTGAATTTAACAAGGCTATCATATGTTCCAAAGTCGAGCAGTGAAAATAAATAAACTGAAAAACGTATCCTTGGATATGGTGGTTAAACGTGACCAAATGTTTGCATTTGGTGATAAAACATAACAAGAGGTGACTGAACTATAGTGAGAATGAAGTGAATCAGTAAGTAATGCGGCACTAATCTGATAAGTTGCTTTACATTCGATTTGATGATAATTGCTCTCAAGAGCTGCTAGATCAATACATTTGATTCTATCATTTAGATCAGAGTAAGAACATTACGTTTCATACAAAATTACAACAGTACTCTAACGTGTACCCAAGTAACACAGCAGCAGTGTTTTTAGCAGCAGCAGTATTTTTAAGACTGCGTGTGCCACAAGACAAACATACATTGATCAATATTTGAGTTCCACATGTGCACGAGCTATGGCACCTAACCACTCCTCGGTTCATCTCCCTTGAATGCCCATGAAAGAGATGAGGCAGACTTTTAAAATCCCACCCAGCCACACATATTTACGTCCTCCTCAGCAGGTATTTGCAAACACCTACTGTGGAGGCCTTCCGACTACATAACAGCATTTGTTAAACTGTCACACCAAGCCCACTGATAACCTCCTTAACACCTTGCCAATTAGTCACACTTTGAAGCCTCATTAAGTCGAATGAGACAAATATAGTCAAAAGCGACCACTCTCCACCAACATACCTTATTCTATACCTATAATTAGTGCTTTATTAAAAGTGTTTATACAACTAAACCCAACGCCTGCAAGCCTATTAACCGAAGCCTCAGTACAGGCCATTTTACTTAGCACTGAGATATTCTTAGCAATAGAAGAGCTAAGTTATCAATAAACTCGTTATTTATACAATGTTTGAATGGACATGGACTATGAAAGTCAGTTTAATATGATTGTATATTATAAGTGATGCATCACTAATACATGCTTTAGTGGAAGCCCTGTAAGGTGCAGATGGAGATACATGTCAAAACTTACCCTTTGTAGAAACTGCTGGCCTAGGTAGGTAGATGCTAAGCTGGTCAAGTTGCGCTTGCCTCCAAGTTTACAGCGCACATAGCCATACAAGTTGGCTCCCTGTAGGGTCACCCCAAGTATCACCAATGCCTACAAAAACACATGCAAGCCATGATCTTGTGCATACAAATAATGGATACATTGCTTATAAAACATGAGTGGTAGTGCCGTGGTTAGCAGTATATTTTACACGGTATGCTATGTTGGACTCCGAGTCACAATTATATCAGTGTTGCGTAATATATCTACTGGCCCTGCTCCCCCTTCCTCTTCACCACCTCACATTAACGAGCAAGGCATAGTACGATAAACATTGTGTAGGAAACCTTCATCCAGCAGTGGATTGACAAAGGGCTATGAATATACACATGTATCTGTATGTCTCCTTAAAGATGCTAGATACATATTTTGACAATAGAGCACAGGGGACATACTTTTTATACAGGCTTCTAAGCACATGCAGTGACTTGTCTATTTTTGGTACTTAAAGGAAACATTTCTACCCATTACTGACAAACAGCCCTTAAGTTAAGATTCACCCAACTGGAAATTTGATTAAATGTTACAATTCAAGGTCGTAATATTTTAACATTTATTCTTTGTCATGTTTTTACTATCCCATTTGTATTTTCTCGTGTATTCTGTAGTTACAAAAGTAACTATAGCTCTTATCTGTTGCAGTATACACTGTGGTTGTTATATACTGGTGATGTATACACCGAGTGGAAGGATGCGTTCTAGTCAATGAATACTTACATAAATTACATACTACTTTCAAGGCATACATTTACAAAACATAGATATGTGAATGTATTACAACCATGTAAAGCTAGCTCTCCTACATAACATTGAAAAAATTGATTTTCAGTGTGGACAGTGTCATTGTGTTTTATAAGCATATATGTGACAAACTCATAACATGCAGTAGTACCCTTACCAGCCACTTCAGCTTTAGGGCAAAGAGTGTGCTGAAGAAGAATATAGACCAGATTAGAGGAGTGATGATGAGACCCAACCAAAATATTCTTGCTTCTGCCTCTGTGGAGTTAGGTTTGTTTCGTGAAGAAGCCTGAAAAAAACACGACACATGATAGAAACAGTTCCATAACGACTGGGTGTTTTAGTGGTAACATCTGCGCCTCACAGAAAGAAAGTCCTGCCCGAAGCAGTTCGATTCCAGCCTCAGGCAGGTTTTTGGGTGGACTTTGTGTGATCTTAATAATAATAATACAATTTATAACGTGCACAAATTCCTCGCCCAGCCGAAACGAGACGCAGATACTGAGGCGGGGACGCATGGGTTTCTTCCAGGTTCTCTGGTTTCCTCCCGGAACTTCTTCTTCTTCTTTGCGATTCTTCGAAGCGCGATGTTAAATTACAGTTTCCCATTTTCTTACACAGCCCCTTGCGTTTTCATTGAACTCCGCAAGGTCTTTTGAGCTGCAGAGGTTGGGTAGTAGAGCACAGACAAGGCAGTGTTCCCGGAGCTAAAAAAAACACTGATTAATTGGCCGATACGATAATTAGATATAGGAAGCAGTGTCTGGCGGGTTGGTGCCGGCTGACTCCCTCCCCCCTCTCTGCGGTTTCCTCGCATCTCAGTGTCCCGTCCATGACCAGGCATGGAACTTGCGCGAGATATACATAGTATTAGTCTTTTTTATTCTTAAATATGATCATACCTTTCTGGCTTCAAACACCCAGTGGCTCTTTCCATCTTCATCAATCTGGTTCCACCAACGCAATCCCACCATCAACCTTCCGGTGACATTCTAGTGAACATAAAAACAAATAAGACTTATGTTTAAAGCAACATATTATTATGGTCCACTCTCCTTGGACTGCTGCCACCGCGACCCTCACCAGGACAAGCGGTTTAGAAAATGGATGGATGGATATTATTATTCGATGGAAACATCTATACTTATAATCAAAATGGCCTGATGTACTTCATACCTTCACAGTCCAGAAGTCGAAGGAAAGAAGTAAGATGATAGTGACAAAGTTGGCAATGAAACTTCCAATGAACCACTCGCAAATTAAGTAGAAGATAATTGCAGAAATACGAAAAAATAGGTGGAAGAATGTCGCCAACGGGTGCCTGAAACACATGGGAAGACATCAACAGGTGAGGGTTCAAAAGAAACCCTGAGTTAATTACATTACACTATTTAAAGCGAAACTATGCGCATGGTCTGTTAAACCGTGAGTGGTGGCGGCGGCTTGGGGAGGACTTCATCCAGCAGTGGATTGACCATAGCTGCCGATAGTTTATACTGTTTCATATTTATAAGACGCCTTTAACACCACGAAACGCCCTGTACTGTAATCCATGGGTTTACAGTCTTATGCTTGAAGTTTCTCTCCAATATAAGTTTGTTGACATTGGCATAGAATATGCTCTTTAAACCCACTACACACGTGTTTGGTTAATGTTTTTTTAAATATGTTTTTGTTTGTCAATTCGCGTGTTAGTGGTGCCGCAAGAATCCTGTAAATAGCTTGCAAGCTCACTGGGTATTTTTCTGACGTAATAATAAACATCTGATGGTTGCGCTTGTACAGAGCTGTTCTTTCGGGACAGTCGTGTCGAGCGATCTCCCTCTCTCGCGACGTTTTGCCTCCCACGTTGGAAGCCTGATGCTTCCATCATGAATCGAGCCGTGAAAACCTACATCAGTTATAAACATCTGTCTCCATAAGGCCACAATGTTGCGAGTAACGCCCGTGTGTCGCCCCGCGAGGCCTAGTCCGCGTCGGGCCCTCCCGCCTTGCCTGGGCCCGCAACTTACTGGACGCGCCGCCTCGCCCGGCCAGGTGTCTCCTCATCGCCGAACTCTAGCGCCACGTCCTCCGTGTCATCGTCCGACGCCTGGGCGAGGGGGAGATACAAACACGGTTACATTTTGCTAATGGTGACATCTCCTCACGTTGGCCGCTGAGCAGGCAAAGAGAAGGGAAGAGACCCAGACGCACCGCTCTCATATCGCCGCTTCGCAGTCCGTCTTGACGTGGCGGCCGGGAAACGTTCCGGGGAACATTCGATTAAATGTCGCGATTCCCTTTAAGGTGCCGATTCCATTGCTCCTCGGTTTGTACTGTAGCGATTTTCTTAATCGATACAAATCGTATTTCGTGAATGTGGTTCGCGATTTCGATGTCATCTGAATTACCTCCTGACAGGTCCTGCCTGGTCTGACGTTATATCCTTAACATTATCATACATGGTGCTTCAGCAAAATTTCCACCATTTCAAAGATGCTTTGACTTCTAACGTAAGAACCTACCACAGTAATTCATTTTCCCAATTAAGATATTCAATTTATATCCTTCGGCTGGCCTGGGAACGCCTGGGAATCCCCCAGGAAGAGCTGGAATCTGTTGATGAGGAAAGGGCTGTCTGGTCCACTCTCCTTGGACTGCTGCCGCCGCGACCCTCACCAGGACAAGCTGTTTAAAAAATGGATGGATGGAAGATATTCAATTTGGTGACACGGGGGCGGCACGGTAGCGCGGTGAGTAGCGCTGCTGCCTCACAGCAAGGTTCCGGGTTCGAATCCCTGGTCGGGTGCCTTTCTTTGTGGAATTTGCATGTTCTCCCCGTGTTCCCGTGGGGTTTCGCCGGGCACTCAGGTTTCCTCCCACAGTCCAAAGACATGCTGCCACTCACTAGACATGAGGTATACACAGGGGCTGTGTACGAAAATGGGAAACTGTAATTTAACCATCGCGCTTCGAAGAATCGCAAAGAAGATTGGTAAAATCAATCAAATGCAGGTAAATTACGCCAGTGTAGGACGTGAAGGTCTGATGTTTCGTAGTTTGGACACCCCTGCTGTACAGGATTAAG
>JAZEWU010000004.1:12783011-12794229 GCA_036362915.1 Geotria australis
CTTTGACGAACCTGCACCGTATTCCAATGCAAGCACATTCTGCTTTGGGGAATTTCCTAATTATTAATTTGGTTTTCTAATTGTATGGGATATGCAGCGATTCATTAATTGGTCAAAGTTGTATGAGCAATGTATTATGCACTAATTCAATTACCATATTCTCTGGATTTTAGGTTTTTTGTAGAGGATTTTACCCTGTAGTTGAAAGCAAAAATTGGGGGTGTGTCTTAAAGTCCCATATATAACCACTCATTTGTGACAAAACAGTTTTGTAATCCTGGTAATACATTATCTTCCTTGAGACAAACTTCAGATTTATCTTCCATAAGGCATCTCTCATTTTAAGCAACACATTCATAATTTTCTTCCAGACGATGGTTATTCACAGCACTGTATTTTCCACAGCTGTCCACTACTCTATAGTTCCTAACTTTATGCATAGATTTAACACGAAGGCGTTTGTGACCAATGTTATCCATAGTATAGCTCTTTTTATGAGTTAGGTCACGTAAAAAGAAGTGCCGTAAACCGGCCTCCACCCGACACAGCCAATCAGTAAAGGGTTGTCAAGTGAACAAAACATGCCAATTTGTTACTCAAACTCTACACATATAGGTCAGCGACCTACCTTCTATACTGTCTCATACAAGTGGGTATCACACCTCTGTGTGGTTCACCAGCCCCACGTTTAAAGCTACAGGTGTGCACCACCACACCTGGCAGAACATTGTGTTCGTGCTTTGTATATTTAGATCTACATTTTAAAACAAATGCAGAATTGGGTTTTAAATATTCTAAATTATAAATAAGGTTTCCACAAAATATATATGAGGTGTCAGTTTACAATAATTTAACAATATATTTCAGAATATTGAACATTGGTAGGTATATATTACTTCTCTTTAGTAAAAAGGACAATATAGTTTGAATCTCAATAACTTATTTCATAGCATATGTTCCCTGTGCGCAACAAGCTTCTACTGCTACAGTTGATAAACCAAATTGACCGTGAGAATGCTGGAAAACAATGACAGCGCGTGCTTGAGAAATTAAAATACACGAGACGGCATGAGTTCACTTCAAAGATTACAACAAAGGGTTTTTGCACAGTTCTAGTGTCACAGTTTAAAGCCGTAAAGCGATCACCATTCATGGCTTTGGTCGTCTGCGTATATGCAGATTATATAAGGGAGATATACACAAAGTGTAATTATTGTATCCAAAATAAGAGTGTACTACATTTAAAAGGTTTCGTTGCAAATTAATGGCTTTAAATCTTTCCATCTCGCTAATGCTAAGGCCTTTCTGGTTGAAGTAAGATGCAGTAGTACCGTGGTTTATTGTAAAATGGTTCTGTACAAGGATGAGAACCGCTTCTTGGGTTTCATCAGAAATCATTTAGAAGCTTAACTCAAAAAACTCTGCCTTAGTTTTTGCCTACAACTTTCACTGATTATTTCCATGTGTGGCATACGTACACATTTGGCAGAAAGTCTATTCCCGCGAATACGTCAATTGCCCCCTTAGGGTTTAAACCGTTGCTTGGGCCAATTCAGCCGCTTTTCCCTCTGGAGGCGATGAAATGAGGACCACCTGGTGAGCACTGCTCGGTGGTGTTTTACTCGACAATCATTGGTTCAGGATCATGAACTGAAATGAGTACTGGCTTATGCTGGCAGCGTGATTGGGTTTGCTCGCAGACATTTGATGTTATTCTCCTCTACAGTATGCCAAATACTCAATGCAGATGTACAGCATAGCATCCTGCCATATTCCAATCAGCGGTGTCATCGCCACAGAGATGCAGTGACAAAATTAGCTCACGTACAGTTACCAAATAAATCATTACATCGCCGAACCGATGTAACAATACATGAACTGGATTGGCGAGGTCTTCATCCAGCAGTGGATAGATCATGGCTAACGAAATAATATATACATTTTCATCAGAATTTTTTTCAGACAAATCTGTTGGCATCGTAGAAGGAAATTAAAGAGTTTGTGAATTAAAAAAATGCAAAAATGGACACCAAATTCTCTTTATATGTGATGCTGGGAGAACCTTGTTTCTCTTTGTGAATCACTTGTGTTGCAGTAGCATTATGTGACTGCAGGTTAGAGAGGCTAAAATCTACGACTTGGGTTTTCCAATCTCCCATGATGCGTATAGGTGGATCAATCCATCATTGAAAAGCCCAGGCAGCATGTGATGGTAATCCAGCCGTGGGAGGCAGACCAGCTCTGGAACGGAGCATGGACACTGCATTTCCTGACAATGTAAAATCCAAGGTGCGTTTCGTAGCCTCCCTAACCCAGAGCTCCGAGCTGCCACTGCTTTGTGGCCAGGCTAATATCTGATAGTGCCATTCAACTGGACAGGTCCAAGTTCAGATTTTGGATCCGGATAATAGGAGCTCCACACCGATTGTCTGCAGGGAGGCAGTGATTGACAACCCAGTCGGACAGAGCTTGCAGTAACAGAGCAAGTGGCGGCCAGCACCCAAAATCGTGAAATGAGGCTCTCGATCCAGGCCCACAGGGCCTTGTCTGTGAGTAATGCATGTTCATTAGCTTGCCGTAGCCCTTTGTTTTCGACGGAAAGTTTCAGCACTCTTCGGAGGCCTTGAAAACTCTGCTCCAAATATTTGTTCTCTGGAGGGCCCATATGTGCGTAGACAGCTTTCTCTGTAGACACAGAATTTTAAGAAGTAAGTACAAAGCATATATGTTGCAACTTCAAATAATACTTTAACACGAGAACAGAAATTCTCACCTTGACGTCATAGTGCACTCCGTTTACTCCGTCACTGTGATGTCAAGTAAAACAATCTTGGTAGAATATTTAACACCAGTGGGTGTCACAAACTTTCCTCATTCACATTGGGGGCCACAACTAGATCAATCATTGGTATTTGTATGCCCGCCCACCACCCCC
This sequence comes from Geotria australis, assembly GCA_036362915.1. Lineage (NCBI taxonomy): Eukaryota > Metazoa > Chordata > Hyperoartia > Petromyzontiformes > Geotriidae > Geotria > Geotria australis. Next base: position 12,785,947 of record JAZEWU010000004.1, read on the forward strand.
TGGTTTAAATAAGCTCACACTCCACTACAGGGCTGGCCTACCTCCATATCTCCAGGAAGACTGCATAGAGTTCTAGTCTGGACGGCGTGAGGCATAGCTCACTTACTAATCGACCTGGAAGCACCACACATACCTGCGGATCAATGTGGTAACACTCCACTCAATGCCCAGTGGTGGTGGGGTTTCCACTCATTGTTAATGTTCACGGTCCAAATCCAGCGGCAGTATTAATTGTAAATATACGCACCTATCTGCTTCAAAGTGGACGATAAAAATCCCATGAAATTACTTGCAAGAGTAGCCCACTGTGTGCGGGCGTTAGGATCCAAATTGACTAAATCTCTAAAATTATCCACAAATACAGAACTCGGGATTATACAATTTAACTTGGGATTATTGCAATCGTTATACTCTACTGTTAAAAATTTTCGAGGCCATCCTAAAAAAAAAAAAGTCATTAGACGCAGTGAGGTGCTTTCGGGACAACCCTGATATATAATAATACAAAATAAAAAACAATCTTACCTTTTGTCATCGGTTGCCCGTCTAAGAACGCCAACGGACAAACCATGAAAAACACCTCCGCTACAGGACGCCAACGGACGAGCAAGCGGACGGACCATGCTCCTGGCCGGAGCGGCAGCTGCAGCGGGGGTCGATACAAGGTCACGAGCAGATCCCCACGCACAGGCGCGTCGTACGACGCGGCGATCACGCCGGCCGGGTCCAGCCACACAACGGTTACCGTGACGTTGGCTCCCGGTACCCAGTGCTGCACAGCCACGGGCTGCTCCCACGGACCCAGCAATCCCCCAAAGTTTCTGAAAATCCTTTCCTTGGGGTCCCAGTCTGTTCCCACCTGCAGGAAATAACGTGAGAAATAATCAGAATTTACCGCTTGTAACACGGCGTGCAGTATTTGTTCACTCTTGAACAGAGAGGAATAGCAGAGGCAGGGGAGGGGGAAGGCAGCCACGCACTTCGTCCTCTATATATTAAGATGTAATCGGCCACACAGTGAGGGCTTTTTAGCTATGGGAGGAAACCAAAGTACTCTACGAAAATCCATGCGGACACGGAGAGAATACACAAACTCCACATAGAAAGGCACTTGAGCCAGGAATCAAACCCAGGATCCTTTTTTCTGTGAAGCATGAGTGTTATCACTGTGCTGCCCGTATGAAAAAGTTATTTCCCACTAAAATAAGCTACTGGTGGTGGCGAATTACCCAAGTTTCAGTTGGCAAGCTTTTTGCCATGACACCTTCATCAGAAAATGGCCCTTCTTCAAAACACGTAACTAGGACCATCACCCAAAACCTCACCAGTTTTTTCTCTCCTTTCAAGGCCACAGTATTATTGACGAATGCGTTGAGTTTATAGTATTGGTAGCGTGTTCTGACCTCCATCTTCTTTAGCCGGGGTAACAGCGTTGAGTTGTACACTTTATAGTGAATGCTTGGGTACACCCAGGTTTCCAGGACCTCTTCGTGTCGGGAAGCTGAGTGTGAGGCTCTCTGCTGTACCAAGATACCCTGGAATCGGTCAGCTGAGAAGTAAATATGGGCAGCAGTGGGATGGCCCACTGGCTCATAGCTGCAGACAGACACAAGAGCAGTGAAAATATGAGGAAACAAACATCTTAAAAAACATTTAATTTGGTCTTCACATTTTGAATGCTCATTTAGGAGGCAGATTGGAGGTGAAACAGCGTAAAGGATCGCTATTTGTCTGGAATCAAGAGAGACTCTACCAAGAGTTCTATACTCCAGGGACATAGCTCTCCAGGTGACATAGCAAACCCCTACACCATGAAAAGGTTACGATCCACGGGGGAGGACGATCATGACGATGACAGCGATGAGAATCTCACCTGCACAGGCTGCTGCCGGCGTGTGGCGTCTGGTGCACGATTCGATTGAGGCTAAGGCGGAAGAGGCCGTGGTACAGCGTAAGCGCCGCGTCGCCGAGCGATATCAGTGAGTCCGATTCTCCATCGTACGCATTTTCCCAGTAGGCGTGCAGAGACGGTCGGCTTGCAGGTGGATCCCCAAACAAAGCCGCATCCAAACTCGTAAGCACCTCCTGGCTCACCACTGCCTCAAATTTACGAGCAAAAAATGTCGGGCGTGTAAGTTTCTGCGAATGCACACACAAAAAAAACAAAAAACGTTGCACAAACTTAACAAGCTACTTTTTACATGTACATACCAGAAAACTAAACAAATTACTTGATAGTTAAACTTTTGACACATTTCACAAGAGAAGGCCAATGTTTAATGTTTTATTTCGTCGATGCTTAAACCTCCTGTCCGGGAAACCAGAACATGCCGCCTAGGTGCGTTTCTGTGATATCTTTTCATTTCTGAGCTACGTGTCATTTTATGAACCTGGAAAATTAGCTTTAAGATTATGTTTTGACAACTTAGCGGCACGAGGAATGCAAAGCTGTATCCTAGCATTGGACATACATTATTGGTCTCTTTCTAAAATTCATAGAACATACCTTAAATCTTGGGAAGTCATGAATCTTGAAATCGTTTGGTGAACAGCCACACCAGTCCACGATGTGTTTATATTGGCATTTGCAGCCCAACTTTCTATTCCAGTTGGTCATGCGCAGATTGTTGTCGACCAGTGTGGCACAGTGCTCGCTGTTCACCAGCAGGGTGTGGAAGAACGACTGCAAAGCCAACGTAAATCAAGCCCTAATCATTCCGTCTGCATTAAATCCAACAAATAACATTCATTCAACAAAAGCAGTATTCGTGTAAAGAAAAAAACATAGTAGTAGCTTAAACTAAATTCAATAACTAATGTCTTAAGGAGAACTACATACATCCTACTGTAGATCTGACCATGCATTACCTCTGCTGGTAACAAGGCGAAAGCGTAGAACTGTTTGAGCTGAGACACCAGGCGGGATTTGGAGTTAATAATGTAGGCCACAAATTGACGGGTGACCGCAAACCAGTCTGAGCCACCGTCAATTACAATCCCTGTTGGCATTTTACGTTCTCCAACGCGCCACATGTGTTCATCACATTCGTGAAACACTTTGTTCAGGCCCTGCTTTTTAATGAACCTGTGGAACAAATCAGCCAGTTTACACATGCAAACCTGGGTACTGAGAGTACATTTGTTATACTCTATTTTAGTTAGTTTTATTCTTTCTGCGTCAATAATAATAATTCATTCATTCATTAACAAAACATTTGTTTCAAAAATGCAGATAAAACTAATTAACATGCCGTTACAAATCAAGATGCAGGTATAGCTGTACTTAAATATCACATATTAAAACTATTTTCCAGATGTGCAGTACTTACATAGATTATATTTAACCAGTGTAAGCTTTAGATGAATACGTTATTACATTGCAGAAAAGTATCCATATACATGACTTAAGGGAGCATTTGGTGATCTCATTTTCGTTGATAACATCGTCTGCAACCAATTAAAGTGAACCACCGGAAATGATTGCATATTCCCAGCTATGTACACGGCTCAAGAACGTGGACACTGATCAAGTATATGGAATACAATCTGTGCACAGTAAGGGTTGGACATGTGCTTGAATTATATTGAGAGACAGAGAGAAGGCGGCAGGGTGGTGCAGTGGTAACATCTACGCCTCACAGAAAGTATGTCCTGCCCGTGGCAGTTCGTTTCCCGCCTCGGCGTCTGTTTGTGTGGAGTTTAAGAATAATAATTTTACACTTATAACGCGCACATATTCATTCAATGTCGAAGATAGTCATTCGACGACAGAAGGACTCAGAGGCGCGAGGAAAGCGCAGAGAGGCGGAGGAGGCAGCCAGGCGGTTTGCCGGCGCCATATTGCCACACACTGCTTCCTATATATTGTGATGTTATCGGCCAATTAACTAATGAGTGTTTGTTTTAAGTTGTGGGAGGAAACCAGAGAACCCGGAGGAAACCACAGAACCCGGAGGAAACCCACGCAGAACAGGGGAAGAACACACAAACTCCACACAGAAAGGCACCCAAGGCGGGAATCGAACCGCCTCGGGCAAGACCATTCTTTCTGAGGCGCAGATGTTACCACTGCGCCACCTGGCACGGGTTTCCTCCGGGTTCTCTAATTTCCTCCCACAACTAAAAAACGCGCATTAATTAATTGGCCAATACCATCATAATATATAGGACGTAGTGTCTGGTAGGTTGGCGCCGGCTAACTGCATGGCTGTTTTCCCCCTATCTCTCTGAAATTTCCTGCAGCCCCCTAGGACATCTGGGTAAAATGCACTACATAAATGTTATTTACAAAAGTTATATTAATATGTATAGGCACAACGTGAATGTAAGCAGCTTGATGAAAGGACTCGTTTTCTTACAACAGAATGTAAACACTCACTTTTCAGTTTCTCGACCATGAGATTTAAGGAAATTCTTGTCTTTGTATTTGGTGAGGAAGGCAACCAGTTCATTATTGCTTCTGAAAATTTAAAATAAATAAAGCAGTAAAATACATTATTATCATTTTTAAGCATGAGCAGATTATTATTCCAGTTTTAACATTTGATATTTATAGGATCTCAAGTAAACTGGTTAGATGCAGTATTCAGCATTAATACACATGTTATGCAATTACAATACACCAAGACAGAAACCAATAGTATTTTGTTGTACTGCAATATGGAGCCTTGCGATACTCATAACCTAAATTAATCACGTATTATCTCGCCTGTGACACCAGGCTAAAAGGCTGCAGCCTGCTGATAAAACTGTGCACTCGCCACTGGTTTGTTAGCAGCTTTGTTCGCACACCCGACTATGACACAATGATGAACAAAGACTCATTTTGGCAGGTTGAATGCTTTTAAAACTATGTAATCGCAGTGTTTTTAAAACTAACTTTATTTCAGAGGTTAATTTTGCGACCTCTGGATGACGCGTGTGTAAGTGTAGCACTCAAACAAGATGATGCCCGTCTCATACAAACCGAATCGGGTAGTCGGCACCACTGAGGTTGATAAAGAAGTCCCAGGGCCAGTCTTCCATGGCCAGCAGATCGGACATGGTGCGAAGGTACATGGTGAGGAGGCTGGCACCGCCCCAGATGGTCGACATGCGCCAGGACGTCACACGGACGTTCTCAAACTGCTGGGCAAGTCCCAGGACCTGCCTGTAGAGGTAATTCGAACGCTGCAACAACAGTTTCAAACACCTCCGTTACGTTCCGCAAAATAAATATTTCGTGGAAAAAATGTATCCAGCCCTGAACCTTTGGCAGAAAGATAAGGTGGTAGAAACGTGGTCATAGATGGAATAGTTAAGACAGAGCAGCGACCCTGTACAGGATTAAGCGGTTTCTGACAATGGATGGATGGCTATGAAGACAGGCCGCTGCCTGAAATAAATCATGTCTGTGCTGGATTAAGCGGTTTCTGAAAATGGATGGATGGATGTGCATATTTCTTTATGAATCATTGTTATTTTGTATTGTGGTTTATTGGAATGCGCCATGATCGATACTAATAACAAACATTTTTGTTCAATAAAAAATCTACTAACCTTTTAATATTTTTAATGTACTAAAATAAACTGGCCAAAATGTTGCCAATTAAACGTTTGCTTCTAATGCCACAGTGATCGTGACGAACGTGTTACGTTTTTATTTATTTGACTTTATGCACCACCGCTGTCAACGTTTCAGCAGGAACATCACCAACGTGACCTCTGGTACGGTTGAGGAGACCAGGGCCATGCACTGTGGATCCAAACTCGCCTTGTCCACGTGGATGTAGTAAAAGTGCGACGCGTGGTAGATGGCGCGGAACATCTGCAGCAGCTGGCGGGAGGCGCGGCCGTGCACCGCCAGCACAAACGCGACCCGCACGGGAGCCGGGCCGGCCGCTCCCCCCGGCCGCCTCCTCGCCGGAGCCCCGGCGCGGACCGCCTCGGCCTCCAGCCACTGCACGCTGACGCCGGGCTTCTCTACACGGACACGGATAGACAGGTTTGTAACCCAGCGCGCTAACCAATGCAGTACTCATTAATTAATTGACCTATAACACCCTAATATATAGGAAGCAGTGTGTGGCAATATGGCGCCGGCAAACCGCCTGGCTGCCTCCTCCGCCTCTCTGTGCTTTCCTCGCGCCTCTGAGTCGTTCTCTTGTCGAATGAGTACCTTCAACAGTGAATGAATATGCGCGCGTTATAAATGTAAAAATATTATTATTATTATTAAGTAGCAGGAGTAGTGGTGACATGCAACGGGGCTCTCTTACCTACCTTTAAGAGGGCACATTCGTGGCAACTCGCCGGGCATTAGGCGTCCTTGTTGATGGAGGCAGACGACGGCGGCTAATTCCTCCTTGCACTGCCGGCTCTGTGCCCGGGACATTGCCGACAGGGCGTCTGCTTCCAGTATCTTGCACGGTGTAGCGGAAAATGGCTTCGGTAAAGCCTGCGATTCTTCAGTTGAGGCCTTTGTTTTGCCCCTGTTTTGTTGCAGCAAATTTCCACCAACCGTTACCGCCTTGATATTTTTAGATGTCAAGCCGCCGTGGGTCTTGCTATCCTTTTGTAAAAAATTATACTTTTTGATGCTGTGTATACTACCGAGATTTTTCTGATGGTGCTGACGCCACAGCTTGCTTGATGTGTTCACCATGCGCGTATTGCCGTTTGCTGCTCTAACGTGTGACAATATTTTCGTATCAATATCATTATTCGCAGCAATCTCCTTTCCCACGTTTTTCCACGAGGAGTGCTTTGTCTTCAATGAAGAGATGTTGACGTTTTCTTTGATATCCCTCTCGAAGCGTTCATTTGGTAGATACACAGCGTTGTAATCCTACGAAAAAACATGTTTAATAAATACGAAGTGTAAAGTTTAATACATTATCAGTTCTGATAAACCGTCCAGATGTGATCATACCCAGTCAGTAGCAGATATTTCTATCTACTGCTGGATAAAATAATAATGATGGGACCTCAAATATTAATAATGCAGACAAAGGCCTGCACACTCTTGAAATCATCTATTCATGGTCCTGTGTAACTTAAGGGACACTGCAGTGTCTATAACTGGATCACCCCAGACATTCAGAATACAGTACATTATACGTCTATTCCAAGTTATAATTCTAAAAAGTTACGTGAAAAAACCCAACCCAAAACATTCGTCAATACTGCTGTGACCTTAAACAGTAAAAGGTATATAGGCGACGTTTCGGGCCGCAGGCCTTTCTTCATCGCACATAAATGGTCCTTCATTGTACTGTTGCACAGGCACATTTGGCCGTTAGCGAGCATTCTGACAGCAGGAAATGGAAACACTGAGTAATGTTTGTCTGCTCCCAGAAATCATTTGGAAGTGGAATCCTGGGATGCCAGGCTGCTCTGGCAAGCATAAAGGACTGTAATGTGCTGGGGCGGTATGTCAGGCAGATGGAATCACCGTGAACAGTTTCTCTTACAAGTCCCACCATTAATAACTAATTTGCCGACTAACAAACTCGTTTAAACCATGGAATGCCCTTATATTGAAACTCCCAATACCAATGCGCTGCTGTAGGTTTTCACGGTTCGATCCCAATGTATCACATCGGCACTTCTCGGAACAGTTCCTGTTCCTATTCCACGGTGTGGAAACAAACGTCAGTGAACATGGGCTGCAGAATAAATAGACTGATAGCGACACTTCCTCATTTCTATGTTGAGTATATTAGCAAGATATACAGTACTGTATAATATATACTTTACATACACTATATATAGTAAAACTATTATGTTTTAATTAATAGCCCTTTGTGCGGGTCATAGGGATTATTTGACCATACTTCACTACACTGGTCAGTGCGCTGTGCAATGGGTTGGATAAAGGGGTCCCAAGACCAGCTCAGATATCACTCACCACTGATATTAGCCATACCCTGGAATCAAACTCAGCTTGCCGAGTTAATAGCATGGTATGCTAGCAGCTGCACCACTACTCCACCACATCTATAACACAGACCATACAAAATGCTGAGTGCTACATTTATTTTTAACGCTCCTTTGTGACCTAGGGCATGTCATGCCAGGACTAACACTTCCTTGCAGAATCTTAGGAAGGCTGTCGACAGGAACTGCACTTTAGATGTTACGACCTTGCCATTGCCAGAATTCTGACAGGCCTTTTATAACACTTCGGCGAGTATTAATTTTTATCAGGCATCATTACAGTATAGTACTCAACCGCCTGAGAACTAGAACGGGACGATCAAAAGATGCTTTGGTCAGATGGGGCTACAAGACCGGCCCAACCAC
>JAZEWU010000004.1:12794260-12812984 GCA_036362915.1 Geotria australis
GTACTTCTACCGTCATCTTTTACAACTGACACATCTGCACATCACGCAGATTTGTGTTTCCTCTTGTCTCTTACAGACACAAGGTGAAGGATGGAGTCAGGGTCCTTCTTATCGAAGGGCGCTAAGCCACATGTGCAGCATGAGCTTCTCATCACTGTCACGTCACCTCGACTGTGTGGCGGCGGCATTATAAACATGATGTTTAAGTGACCAGGATCACAGGCAATATGCTGCTGCTCCACATAAATAATACAAAAGTATTTTTACCCATCCTATCAACCACTCGGTAATTTGGGAGTGCGTAAATTCAGCAGCTTTGGTTGAGCAAAATGTTTTTTGTAAGTGCAAGACTTCTCCATCAGAGAGGCAATGAGAGCCAGCTGCAGTTTTTTTTTTATCGACCTTTCAGGTATGAATGGTGGAATTGATCTGCAAGTGGGATTTTCAACTCTCCACCTTCCCATTGAGAGCCACCACTGTAACTGCACATTTCAGTGGTAACCGGTGACCCCTGCCCAAAGCCCACGCCTGTCTTAACTCATGCATGCGTGAGCCAAGGGTCCGCTCCGCTGGGGGCCCAGTTAGGAGTAGGAAAAAGTACTTTACTCACGAGGATACAATGTTTTCTCTTCTCATTCACTGCATCCTAAATGTATTAATTTGCAATACCTTGTATGGAATACCTCAAAGGATATTATGTATTTTTTTTCTTCCATATTTTACAATTTGAGAAACCGTTTGTTTGGAATGGCACTTTTTGGAGCTCTTACTGCAGATTCGACTAACAAACACCCCTGTGTAGCCATTCAGGCTGCTGGCGCAAACACCGTTAACTAGCACCATTTAGGGCTGGTATAGCACAAGAAAGGGTATTGTGGCCAGGACTACGCCTGGCTGCTTATGTCTACCCAGTGCAGATGTTGATTACACATCAAGCCAGTTAATCATTTAAGACTGACTCGAGCTTGGAGAAGAACAGGACCGGTTCAGATTTCACTCATTACTGATGTTAGGTGTGAGCAGGAATTTAACTCGCATTGCTGGTCCATAACGTTGATAGATGTTATTGTTACAGAATAATATGCCAAGTGAGCTTGCAAGCTCTGGATGCGGGATTCATGCGCATCCAGAGTAGACCGGCTACTCTGGCTAGTTCAGTTGGTAGAGCATGATACTCTTAATCTCTTGGCATGAGTTCGAGCCCCACGTTGGGCATGCATAGTCATACACACAGGGACAAACAACAGACACAACACAGTTACCCCTGTATAGTGTTAACAGACTTTTTGGGAAAATATTGTTATCAAACACACATGAAGGCCGGAACAGCACACGAGGGGGCAGGTGGCCAGCACCACACCCAGCTGCCTTTGTCTCCCTAGTGGTGACGTTTGCACACCGCACCAGTCACTCGTGTTGAAGCCGAGTCGACCTAGGGGAGTCCCCAAAACCGGTTTAGAAAATCATCAATAATGTTGGCCACGAGAGGGAATCGCTATACTCGCGCTGCCAGACACAGTGACAGACACGCAGTGACACAACGAAACAGCGACACACACACCCATACCTGGCTACGTGGAAGCAGCTCCTCCCGGCCCGGCAGCTGTGCGTGGCTGCTCCGCCCGGCTCTGCCCCCCAAGGGGAGTCGTCCCGGCTGCCCGTCTCCCAGCTCCTGCACGCTGCCAAACCTCCACACGGCCACGCTCTGGGCCATCAAGATGAGCAGGGTGACGGCAGCCGCCGAGCGGTACCTCCTCAGCAGCTTCACCACGCGCCGCACCACGGGGCCTCTGGACGGTGAGGCTGGGTACGACATGTGACCCATCATCGATCGCCACCCACCGCTCTTCAGCGCCGTGCTTCCGAGCGCCGCCTCTGTCCCGGCTTCTAGATCTCCCACCGCTCAACCGCTGCAGGAATCGGTCGATGAAACGAAGAGCTTGAGGTAGTAGGGAGGCGGTACGAGGTGAGTTTTTGGGGATGCCACGCGTGCAGCGACAACAGGTGAGGTTGAGTCGTGAAATATAATTTTTCCAGACCAGATGAAGGCGTCCAGAGGATATCCGTCGTTGAGATGCTGCGACTTGTCTTTCACCTTCACCTTGATGCCAGGAGGCGACAATCCCAGTAGTGCCCTCCGTCCTATTCTCCCACTATTTCGAAATTAAAATACTCAGAACATCATGTGATGTGTCTGTTACGCAAGTTGAAGGGGCTACTAGCGTTGGATTTTTTTTGTTCTCTCGGTGCTGTGAAACTGGTGTCAACGTAAGCGTGGAAACTTCCTCGAATTTGGCACATTGAACTGGGGCAGAGAGTTATAAGCAAGAGCTGTACGGCAGGCAGGGACCCCACAACTCCACCTAAACTGCACACTGCCGCCAGGCAGCTGCGAGCCAATGGAACTTAAGCAAGCATTAAGCAGCCGCTGGCGCGAGAGGCGAAACCCGAAGATGAATAGCATAATATTGGCGCTTACAGTAAGGTAGTGCAAACTATCGGGGGTGGGGAGAGTGGGAGGGAAGACTCGGAATTTTGGGAAATATCAGTTCTTCTTTGCGATTCTTCGAAGCACGATGGTCAGCTTCTGGACTTCGTTGTCTTTCAGCTCGTCCTCGAAGTGTTTGGTAGAATTCGCAGGCAACACCAAGTATTACCTGACAGGGATCGCGACGTGAACGCTTCTACCTTGACCCCCGGAAATATCAGTTGAAAGCACTGCATCTCTGCCTAGTAAAGAAGAAAAAAAAACATCCCAGAGGATATCACGGAACTACTTTTGAGTTGTGATCTGTTCCCAATCGAAAAACAACACATTCGTTAATGTTCCTTAACTGTTTCACTAATCCACCACCACACCAGACACCGTATCCTGCATTAAATACAGCGGTGTTGGTCCAAAAAGTCAAAAGTCCAACAATCCCCATAAAAGTAAATACAGTATATGTGTTCTTGTTTATCAGCTCATAGACCAGTCTTTCATAACAAAGCATATACTGAAATTGTTTGGCCGCCTGGGTCTCATCAGCAGTCAGGTCTGCTTAAAAACGCTGTCATGAAATGTTAGTCTGCAGGAGCATAAGTTGACGAAATAAAAAAAATACAATATTTTATGCAGGCAACATTTTCCATTTTAGTCCCTTAGACGAACTCAGTTAGGTTAATACTGTCAAGTTATCGGTAACCAGGCTGACACCATGAATTTACTTCACATGATATGGCCCATGCTCATACCTATGAACTCAACAATGACAGCTCCGCACTTACACTAGCCACCTCAAGTGTGGGTTCATTTTATCTGCAAATCCTGAACGTTGACCAGAATCCGGTTAGAGCTACTACAATGCTCAGTAAGCCCATTTCACAGATGTAAACTGTAAACACACCTACATGGTTTGGTGTAAGATCATATTGATAACATGTAACATAGTCGCTCATCTTAGTCGTGACATCGTGGAACACAGCGCCCAGTTTTAGAACCTCACGACACGCAGATTGCGGCTCAACTTAAGCAACATCTTATGTCTGCTCAACCCCGTGTCGTCGATATTACTGCCCATACAATACCAATATTTTTTTGCAATCTACTGTTGGTTAAAGACCTCACACTGAATTGGTCGTGATGGTCGTTTGACCATACTTCACCACGCTGGTTGGGGAGCCTGGGATTGGTTCAGATATCGCTCGACACTGATATTTATAACGAAATTTGCTCAATTAATATTTCAGTTTGTTGTGTAACTATTATAGAAGTGCACCAAAGGTAAGCCTTCAACGGATTACTCTAACTACAAGGTATATCCTTATTAGCCTACTAATAATGGTTACAATAAGCCCTAATAGGCGAACTGTACAACTGATGCGTAGTGGGGGATAATGCAGCCTAATGAATGGTAAATGCACAGACGCACCCACAGCACCAGACATGAGGCATTTCTTAAACGTGTGTGTTCACTGGCAGGCGCGGAGGGTGTGTTAGCGTATCTTGCCCCTCTAGGCCAACGAAGCCACAGTGGGTCTATTCTGCTTGAGCCAAACATCCCGGAATAAATTGCCATTTATGAGCTTGAGTCATAGTGTGTTTGGAGAGTAAGAAATAAACATCAGACTGTGGCGTCCTTATGATTTGGTCCAGCTGTGAGCACACTGAGCAAGCAGTATTCATGACTCAAAGAGGCACTATATTTGTATAAAGACGGGCTGTTAACTTATTTACTAAAACACGTAATCGCAGTGCTTTGATATTTTTACAGGTCAAGATATCCACGGCTTTGCAGCATATTGCATGTTTAGGGGCTTTCTTGATAAATACTTTTTATTTATTTAAATTGTGAATTTATTTTAAAATATATGCCATTCTTTGTTTTTTAAAGGCTATTTTTTTCAAAAAAGTATCAAAAATGTACATATATTAACATAAAAAAATTACTACCAATATACAAAAGAGTGCTTCCCGCTTTTACCAACCCACATTGACCCACGTATCTTGGGAAGACCCTAATCCGGAAAATGATTGACAAAAGGGCTCTACAAGTACTCACAAAACGTGAAAGCCTCCACGACAAACCATCTGCAACATGATGGCAGACATTATCTCACGATCCAGTCATCGCAGGACTCAACTCGAGTTTAGCAATGTTGTCCACCCTGCTTTATAGACACTAAACGTTAGCCACAATAGCAACGGTTTGTTTGGCAGCATATGATGAAGTCAATTACAGAGGCAAAATCGTGTTTCCGAACATGTAAACCTTCTTGTCCTGGGGGGGAAACGTGGCATTTAATTGGATCCAGAGGCTTTGAGTAGCTACCCAACCCTATTACCCCCCTCCTCGCAAAGCGCAAAGTGGGCTACAGAATTACCAAGTCGTTGATGTACAACTATGTTACCTAAACAAAAATACAACTTTTAATTAGCAGAGGCATTCATGTAACACTATTTAACTGGCCTCACTAGCAGTCATAGAAACGTTTTGAATGTTTTCACAAGATTGCACTTTTAAAAATAAGCAATTTCAGCTGCCGGGAATTGGCAAGCCATTAGGAAATCCCTTTGCCATACACGGTATTCTGTAAAGTCCCATTCCATATGGTGCAAGTCCACAAGAACGATGTCAACAAGTTGGACATAAAAGCCAGATACTATGTGAGTTTCTTTCGCTTACACAATATTATTTATACATGGTTTATACAGGCGGATGCTTAGAATTACAGCAAGAGACAGAAAGAATAACATTGATTAGACAACATCCGTATGTTACCGGGATCATTCAAACTGTTAAGAAAAGTAAGCGTGCTTGAACAGGCAACGTCACTGTAAGGGATGTTGATGATCGCTGGTCAAGGATAATAACGGAGTGACAGCCAAGGAACAAAACGCACCTAAAAGGACTACCGATGAGATGGAGTGATGAAATTAGCTCGTGTGCAGATTTTATGTTATTACATCGGCAGATCATAAAATATTGTAGCAGCGTGGGTAGGTCTACGTTGTCACATGGTTAATTGAATCCAATGTGAGAAAGAGATAAACGTTGGAAATCTGGAAAGGGGTTTTATTTCCTCCATGTGAAAATTCAAAATGGTGTGAGAGTTGTATTTTAATGCCAATTTTTAAAGTTTAGATTTTCATCCAACGCAAGCGACATGTCTTTTAGCATGAACATTTATTTTGGGACCTTTGGTGGAATAAAAAATCATTCCCAACTGTAATAAAGAGTTATTTTTTAAGATTCTGGAATTCCCAGACAAAACTGCTAGAATGTGATTTACTCATTATTTTATAGCAGGATTGTTTGTAGTTCACCACACGAGCCAGCAGGTGCATAGATGTATAGCAGTCATGATTCTAATAGATATCACCGAGTTGTTATTGTAGGAAGGAGATAGTACAAAAAACTATTCCAGCTGCTAAAAAAATTCAATAAAGCATAGATTATTTTTAGAATAACAACACATACATAAATGTTCAATATATTATGAAAAAGCAATGCATGAGTCATTTGGGATTCACAGAAAACCACAAAGGTTTCATTGATGTTGTTGCACTGGCCAGTTAACGTTTTAGATCATGGAATACTGTGTTGACATGTATATATAGGCACAATGATTTGTTATTTGACATATAAGCTCTCTTATCCTGCTGGAAACACAAGATTGCTGCCTATGCTTGATTCTAATCTTTGAATGTTTAACCATGCTAACCTAGACTAGCACGCGGTTTTTTTAAGCCACATAAAAATGTATTGCGCCGCACTGACAACTCATCGCCATAGTATATACATCACCTTATGTACATCACTAGCACCATCCCTCTTAATATAATTGGATGAATGTGTGTAGTAGCTTCCCATTGTTTGCTTGTGAATTTAAAAACTTTACCGTATTTTGTCAGTAAACTGAAGGGTTTGCTTACGTTTAATAGTTCATCCTTCAGTGTCAACTTACAGAGCGGGTTTAATATCGTTTGGACTAATGCTTTCTTGAACTACAGTACTGCATATTATTTGACAAACGGTAATGATTGCCGTTAGCGTTGCCGTGGCCGCCCAAGTTTTGTTTTGGTTGCTGTACTATGGCAATGCACGTAGCACATCACGTACACAGTGAGTGATGCGCCATGATCACCACCATACAGCACATACAAGACACATCACACATGTCACGATTCATGGGTCCACTGACAAAAGCAGAAGTTGCAGATCTGCTGGCCCTGATAGCTAAAATATGTTGTTTGATAACATGGTCCATAAGACTTGCTATTGTGTTCCACCAATAACAACTCAGCAGCCTGTCAATTTACTGATCGATTAAAAAAACCTCACCATGCCGTGACGGTTATCAGCGCTGTCTGACCATACTTCACCACACAGATAAATGCGGAGTCTGGGAAAAAACACATTCCTTGTGTTAAGGCATATCTGATAATCAAATTCTGGTCGGCGGCCTTAGAGATCATGCTAACAATTTAATCAACCCTCACTGCCAAAATAATATATACAGTACGATATTTCATAGATTATAAAGCCCGAACACTTGTAATCCCGCAGACGTATGAGTCAAGTCCATCATGACTGCACCCCTCCATGCTTTTCGAAATGTTTAGCTTTTGTTCCTTTTTCTTCATCGATGTCTGTTTCTGATCCATGGCATAACACGAAACATGCGCTGATTTTTAAAAGGTATGTTTTGATTATCAAGGTCAGATAATGAAAAACACTCCAACCTGCTCTTGGCCGCCTGTCAGCATTCCGATCTCATCCCATCCTCAATATCTCATCTCTATACATTCCCTGCTGCGTTTCTAGTTGTATCCCTCCGATAGGTGATAGAAAGATGCTTGTGTTGGTTGCGTAACCCTCACACCTGCAGATCAATTAATTTTAGTCCAGGGATTTGTTTACCTTTCGTTGCTAAGGTATGTATACGTGCGCAAATACCTCACTTGGTGAAATTTAAAAACAAAATAAAACTTGAGCGCGCCAGTGTGTAGTGTGCAGTTAATGCACGTCTTGACTCATTCACTGCTTGTCATCAAGCAGCACGACTTGGTTTCTGGCTCAGGACTATAATAATAATAGCATCTATCTCGGCATATCTCCCTTGTGCCAATGGGAAAAAAACACATACAACACACAACATAAACAAATTACTCAACAATATGTGGCCTAGAGATCTGCACATGCGATCACTGTGTAGTGTCCTTAGCAGTCTGGTAAGGGGAGATGCGAGACATACCAAAAATATTGAGAACCACTGCCTTAAGAAGTAATATGTAACCATAACATGATAAAACCGTAAAATGTTAAGAACTGTATGCAGATGTCTAAAGCAAAAGATTGGTGTCAATGCAAGTTTATTCAGTGTTTAATATAAAAATTATATTAACAGGCAATTTTTTAGTAATGCCATTGCCTTTTATTGAGCTGAACTGTATTTTAACTAAACAAATCTTTAACATTAAACAATGTTTATAAATTGTGTTTTTCACTGTAGTGCATATTTAACCAGATGAATTCCCAACTGCAGGTGGAGCATATGAAATGGGACAATATTTAACGAAATTACGACTACAGTGGCCAAAACGTGGCTAAGTTGATGTACAGGTCATATGCATACGTTACACATTGCCAGTCGATAAAATGTATTGGCTATGAAGATAAACATTTTAAATCCACAACAAAAGTTAAATTGGACCTATAACGTAAATAAATAAGATTGAATGCACCCTTTCCAGTGTATAAAACCATAGTTAAACAGGTAACACTGTGGCAACTACAAATCCACAATTGTAGGGTCTGGAGGCACACATAGCACACAGAAAGAACTCATTTTGTATACGTTATATGACATTACTAACTAGGTCGATTCTATGGCTATATGAACGGGAGGGTAAATTTTACATATTGGAAAAAATTCAAATTTATAAATATGTGGGTTGGATAAAGCTATAAATTTGAGATGTTGTGGCAATGTTTCCCCATTGTGCTGGCATGAGTGGAGAAAACGCAAATAGTTTGGCTATGCATCCTAAGACCAGGCATATGTTTTCACTGGTGTAGTTAACATTTTCTCATTGCTGAGCCATGTAGTAAACATGTACCGTATTTTATTGAAAACAACGCTTGTAATTGGAAGCTGAAATGCATTTGATGTAAATTCAACTGAGTTAACAAGGGATCCTTTCTCACACCACTACCTTGCCCCTGCACCACCATCAATACACCACCCAAACACGACATTTTGTCAGGTTCACTCCCGCAGTGAAATATAAAATGTCAACATCTCTACCACAAATGGCACTCAATGTGAAAAAACCTAAATGTGGTCAACCTAAAAAAAAATGATCCAGAGCAACTCAATTAAATGTTAAATAAGTTATCATATTTCCCACAACCACCCATACACTACCACCTTCTACTTGGAGCATTATATTTGTTAAATATTAAAGGAATCTGATGATGCAAGGTTAAATATCCTTGATAAGGCTTTTAAACTTATAATTTAAATATAAATCCAAGCAGTTCAATATTATTTTGATTTGCATAGCAACCCATGCCAGTTTAGTGGATGTACACTCAACATGTCTTACCTGCATTTTAGTTTTGTAAATGGGTAAACAATGTGAACAGAAAATAATAACGTATTCAAAATTATCAGCTGTGAAATCCAATCAACCCTTGACATAAATGCATGCGGTTATGACAGCTGAAGAAAATAAACAACCCATAAACGTCTGCTGTCAAAAAAATTGAATAACTTTATTCAAATCTGAAAAGAATCAAGATAGATTTCTGTACACATAATTACAGTCTGGAGCAGCTTCAACCTACAGCATGGCTATATGCAGCTCTCCTCTTGTGTGAATCAGACCAAGTCTTGTTCTGTCAAAGCGAAGCAAAGCAGTCTGAGAAAACGAACGGCCAATCATCCACCAGTAAAGTGTGAGGTGCAGCTGGGTAGGGCCACTGCCGTATTTAAACAGCTGAAAAACGTCCCGCACACGGAACGCCAGCACAACCTTACGACTTGCCAAAACCCTCCGGTTCATTGCAGCAATTCTGTGAAAAGGGAAAGAGAGTAACATTAACAGGATTAGTCTTCAGCAGCTTAAACCCACAGCATGGCAATAAACAGCTCTCCACTCATCCAAAACTGACGAAGTCTTATTTTGAAAAAGGGAAGCGGTTCGGGAAATACCTGACAAACTTCCACATCATCAAGACTCGCCAGTTTTAGCTGCAATTTTAAACATTCTGGAGACCTGTGGGGAATCTTAAAATATGCACCATTTATTTGTCAGATTTACAATTTGATCAATCACTATGACTTTGAAATATTCCTTCAGCTTTTGTTTTAAGGTTACTACAAACTAAACTATGTAATCTACTGCATCACTCGAGAGCCAAATTACATAGTCTAAAATGGGGCTGACAGTGGTCTTGTGTCACTAACTCTCAATAAACCAACGCTTGACTTTGGGTGCCTCTAGTGTTATCTCACTAACAACGCATTTTCAATATAATTACAATGAGTTGTTAAATATTTGGACATGTGCCTTAAAGAAGCTCACTTTATCAGCTACCTACATGTGGGAGTCTGGACTGCCTAATAAATGTCTAGATTCAGATGCCTTATTTCAAATGCTTGTACAGATGAATGCATCAACTAACTTGGAACTACATCAGTATAAACTATCTTCTCTATTGTTGTAAATGTTGTTGAACAAATCAACGACAAAGTACGCTTACCAGATTACAGGGAGCAGTGTGCAGAGGGTGACAGTCAGCTGAATTGGTTACATCTTCTAAGTGTATTTTCTGTATTTTTAATTGCGTATTTTGAACAAGTTCATTTGATTTGCTGTCCTGGTGACAATCGATGCCAGTAGGGCTCCATGCATTCTGGAAAAACACAGCTTCAGAATTGTTCAAGGTTTGTCTGCCGAACAGATTCTGATGGCAGCTTTCTTGGTTATCTTGGGGCTGTTCTTCTTTGTGTGGTGACGCAAAAGGGTTAAAGTCAGGCTGTACCGCTGAGTGCTGAGCAGACAGCTCCGCTCCAAACGTAGACAGCTGTTGTGTTACTCCAAGGACTCCTCCAACTTCCACGGAGATGATCACCCAAATGACATCTACACCAAACAACAGACACACAATGAAAACAAAAACACGCTATACTATGGATAGGATATTATAGTCTTACAGACCTATCTCTCCTTTTTTCACTACATATTTGTGGTTTCAGACAGATGTCGTTTGCGTGGAAATATAAGTGTTGCTTAAAATACATCCACATTCTCCCTATTCCTGACCTACATATTTAATGGTAACTGCTGTACTATTGCACATGATGTCAAAGAGTACTTCGCCAACCACTTGGCAGTGGATAGGACTGTAATGCTTTGCAGAAATACTGACCACAATCAGAAATTCAGCTATCGAGTTGCTGCTCTCCTATAGGTTTTATGGTTGTGCCATGTTTTGTTTGGCACGATGTGACTAATTAGTGACCCTAACAACTATACGTTCAAGTCACAAAAACACCCACCATGAGAATCAGTTGAAGTGATTAGCTTACCTCCAAAGAAGAGCCCGTTGGCAGTGCACATCCTCCACTGGCCTTGGTACATAGCAGGTGGGCCAGGGCTCGTCATGTCCACACTCACATCTGCCATGTGCTGTGGCTCCAGCGCCAGTACCGGCACACAGCTTACCGGCCCAAATTGGTGCCCGTTCACAAATTTGAGCACGACGCCAGCTGGCCAACATTCCGTCCCTGTACACGAAACCATATCACGGAATGCATAAAAGGGCTGGTGGTATGGTGCACAACCAAATGGCCAAGAGAAAATGAAACGTGATGCTAATAATAAGTAATAACAATGTATTACATCTTTATAGCACCTTTCACCCAGGGTCCCAAGAAGGGAGCCACGGAGTCAGCCGGCGCCAACCCACCATACACTGCGGTCTATATATTATAATGTTATTGGTCAATAAATTAACGTGTTTAAGTTGTGGGAGGAAACTGGAGAACCTGAAGGAAACCTAACAAGGCGGCAGGGTGGCGCAGTGGTAAAATCTGCGCCTCACAGAAAGAATGGTCTTGCCCGAGGTGGTTCGATTCCCGCCTTGGGCGCCTTTCTGTGTGGAGTGTGTGTGTTCTCCCCCTGTTCTGCGTGGGTGTTCTGCGTGGGTTTCCTCCGGGTTCTCCGGTTTCCTCCCACAACTTAAAAAAACACTCATTAATTAGTTGGCCGATAACATCATGATACATAGGAAGCAGTGTGTGGCAATATGTTGGCGCCGGCAAACCGATTGGCTGCCTCCTCCGCCTCGCTGTGTTTTCCTCGCACCTCTGAGTCGTTCTCTAGTCGAATTAATACCTTCGACATTGAATTAATATGTGCGTGTTATAAATAAAAAAAATGTATGCTGTAAAGTAAAACAGTTAATAATGCCTTTATTAAGATAAAAAACGAAAATTCACTAATAACACTACCGTAAATTGTCACATCATATATTTTTCCCTATTAAGCTAGTTTTGGGCCATTGTTTCCTCAGGATTATTTAGTTTCAGTTTACAGAATTCTAGACTCGACAAGCCTAGACCTGGTAACCTATTGAGAACTGCCAAACAAAAAAACACAATGGTTGACTTGCAATGCCTTGTTCGAATGCTTAGATCCGTTCTGATAATATATGAGCATCCACCCCCACTATCTATATGATTACAGGTTAAGGTGGGACAGGGATTCACTGTGGGCAAGCTTGGCTGCCTAATGAGGTGGTTAAACAGTCTTGTGCCCCACCCTCCCAGGGAACTATAAAAAGATAGCATTCTACAGTGCACTGGGGAGCTAGCAGGCTGTGACTCATGCGTTGTTACAGGGACCTGAGAGGAGAAAAACAACAGATATACCGTCTCTGACACTGCCGGAAAAGTACAGAATGTTGGTTTTACATAGCACTTTTGAGTTCAGCGTCTGAGAAAATAAAAATAGATTTTGCTATGCTTGAGAGTGAGGTTTCCACCACATTAAGGAGCGTGTCAAATAGTTCTTCCCATGATCAAGATTTGGGCACCCTAGCCGACTGGCATACCCATTGGCATGTTCAGCAGTGTTGATAACTGCATCTCAACCAAGACGACTTCCGACACCTGCACCCTTCACTTCATTAAACTGGAATGATATCTTGGGCTGGCTTAGCACATGGCTCCAAAATATATGGTCAGAATTTGGTAATGTTAGGAGTAACTGGATGCCTAGAAATGTTCTACTGGTTTGTGGGCTTTTTCAACAGTGCCTGATAGTTTCCAAGGCTATCTGGAAGTCATCTTAATGTAGGAAAGTAGTTGAAGCTAGGCTTGAATACTAATATTGGTTGTAAATGGCAAAGAAAATAGGCCTCATAATAAAATTGAACCCTCATGCAACAGAGTAAGGACAACAGTAACCTAAAGTATGGTACTGGCTTGTAGTAGGCCACAATGTGCTACTAGTGCAGAACTGTGCACTACATGTTCACAATTACAAACACTACACAGCAGCAGAGTTAATAAATAGTTTACTTCATGGTTAATCTCTAACACAATTGTTAGAGGTCAGAGCTTAGACTAAAAACCATACTCAAAGAGCTAAACATTAACAAGCAGAGTGTAATAGTTTTATTTTGAGTTATGTGGGCAGAAACGGTGGGAAACAGGCCAGAAAAAGCACACCACAATGCGGGACAAAGGAATTAGACTATGTATTGCCACTAAGTAGAGAAAGATGTTGTGGAAAGCCATAATATTACATATTTTACTTTGGGAATGAAAACACATTGCATTAAATTAATATTTATAACGCACTGGATAGTAACTTTTATTTGCACAGCTTAGAATAGAGGGGATGGTATTCTGGCCAGGTCACTGTAGTCACAGCAATGTTGGAAAGCTGTGATTTGAATTCCTCATCAATGATAACTCAGACCATCATCTCTGGGGACAAGAAAACTGGTGCCGCTTTGTAAAATATCAACAGTGGTCATTCTATGGATAGACTGGCCCAAACCACAGGACAGTGCCATTCCTCAACTCAGGATCGTTAGTCATAATGAGGTCTATTCCATGATAATTTAGATTCACTGAGTTATTAATATTAAAATGGGTACCAAGTACAAAAAGTCACTCATGACTGCTTATTTTATTTAGTACTTATTCATAAGCTCACATCATGTGCTGCAGCCTGACAGTACACACATTATTATTTGTATCTGGTCAGAGCAGAAGCCATGCATTATAACTCCTATTGTCTGTGATTACACGGAGGATCAGCCAAAGATAACTGAATTCCCAGAGCAATGGAATTCACATTGGATCTCACAAAGCAATTTGTGGGTTGTCTTTGTCATAAGCTTGATGGGAGGGAGTCAGGAGGACCAATAGGGAAGAAGGTAAAAAATGACATACACTTGATAATTGCTCTCAAGAGCTGATCTTGAGGAACACTTAACAAGGCTATCCCAAGAGGAGAATTAGCATATATTGAACTGTCAAAACCTGCATCAATGCGTACACTACATATTCTACACAATGCACCTGACATAAGAAAAACAGGACAAAAGATATTCTATGTTAAGTACCATGTGTATGTGTTGCTGTGCAAGATACCTGAGTTCTGTATTCTCCACGTCTTTGTAAAAATTGTGTTGGGGGGGATGGACTCCCCTTCACCAATCGTGACGTCTTTGATGAACGACATGCACGGGGTCACGACGTTGGGTGTTTCAAAGTCGTAATAAGCGCCAATGGCTGCCTGGAGATTCCTGTAATAAACAGCATCAACAGGGCAAATTAGCTCACTTTAAAATAAATCACGTGTTCCACTCCATGTTAAAATGCTCAATGTTTTGGGTGGACTCGCTGTAATTTGCATAATTTCCCACTTTTGTCATATACTGCATACCTTAACTTATTTTGGGTTGTTTTCTAGCAGAAGTTATCACTGGTTAAGTATTACTTTAATAATAGGTTAAACAGCATAGTGGCACAAATTAACCAATCTGGATTTGTATTAACCATCAGCAACTAATTTGATCATCTTCAGCTCTGACATGGCAAAGGTTACGGTGCGGAATAAACATACATAGGATGGCTATGGAGGGACGAGAAAGAATTGGATTTGGAGGAAACAGGAAAACAGAGGTCAAGCTTGAGAGGATCTGGAGAATGACCACACATATGGACTGAGGTGTGGCTCCATGCTGCTTGCTTTTGTTTAAACTTTCGTAATAAATCCCTGGACGAGAAAAGATATTTGTAGGACACAAAAGACTTGGAATTCAAGCTTATTTTTTCTGAGCTCACTCATGATTGGCTGCTCAGTCATGGAATAATATGCCTGAGATTTCCTAAAAGACCAAGGTTGCTTAGCACTCTATTTAGCTTGCAATATGTATCAAAATCCTTTATTACCTACACATTGCCCACTTCTCATCAAGACCTCTGATAAATGTGAAGAAGCGTCTGCCATAGCTACGGCTGAGTCCAGGATAAAAGTGAGTAATCGTTTATGGTACATAAAAAGCTTCCTTCAATTTTTTAAAAGAACTAAGGGCTGAAACATGGACCAGTTTCTTTGATTGCTGACATCTTTTCTTCTTATGTGGCAGTGCCTCGTGGGTCAAGGATGCCATGCTTCTACTAAGGATCTGTGTAATCTAGGATGGCTGAAAAGCCCAATGCGAAACCCACAAATTCTGCCATGGGAGGGGCAAGTGGTCCTGGACAAGTCGAGTGGGTGGGTCGGTTTAGATACAGCGCACTCCTTTCGCTGCTTGCGTTTGGCTTCCTTGTGCTCTTGCCAGAGAGACTCAACGTGTGCAGGTGTGACATACTGCATATTACAGGCACGGATGTCATTTATAGATGCTCCACACTTGAGGCGGCATACATATTTTTTTACACGTTTTTTTCCTACTATGTGGGCAACATACTTTGTTATGCATACTATGTGGTTACCACATGTGGACACCATACTATAACTATTTTTAACGGTTGATCGCTTGCTTTCCTAATAACATATTAAAAAGCTCTTAAACACACTCAATCATAAATTTCAGTATCCATGACACCCAGATTATAAGCATTTTATTCTGTTGTAAAAGAATCCACGTATTTTTACAAATTCCAACAGTAAATGTAAAAAAGTTGGTGGCTTTAACGTTCACCAATGCAATGTTGCAGAATTTTTCTAAACTTGGCAAGCGTTCCACGTGTTTACAAACGTATCAGAGAGAAAGCACTAGAACAGACAAAATTACGACCATAAATTTCCCCCAGTCTTTGATAGTGTAGACTATAGATGTGCTCTGCCACCAACTACAATGCAGCAAGATGGCATGTGATTGTGCCAGACTTCATGGACCTCAGGAAGTTTATAGTACTCACCTTATTTTACCTGTGGAAGCAAGCAGGGCCTCTACGCTAAAGCAATGCTGTTCATCGCTCATAGACATCACATGTGACGAGGACGTCTCCAAAAAAAATTAACAATGACATTGTTCTTGCTATTACACCAAAACACCCATGCTATAGCCGCTCTTTCGGGATAGCTGTGTCAAGTGTTCCTTTGCTGTCATTCGATATTTATACGACGGGGGTGAGTCACGCCGTAGCACAACGGCTGACTTCCCACAAAGTGGAATTCATTTATCCACCAGAGACAGGACCAGAATCAGAGGTATGGATAAGCCACAGGCACGACACTAGAATAGGGATCCCACACACAGGTAAATCCAAGTGTAAACAACTTTTGGTGCTTACGTCACGAGTGGGATGACGGGCTTTGTCCTGACTCAATTAAAAACAAACATCACAACCGGCACGGACGATCCTCTTTATTCAGGCAGCGTGTAGCAAACAAAACATTTAACCATTTAAAGTACCGAGATAACCATATAAGGCTTCGTTTCACGACGTAAACACAACATAAACATCACGTGTCGGGGTCCATCAGGCTACGGGCTCTGACAGCCCCATATCTGGCAACGGCAGTACGTGTGAGCAGGCTTTAAACCTGGCAGGGTTCGGCATCGTCTGACACATCAGCACGGCGCGACCCCGTCCCCGGCACTTGTTGTGGCAGGCCCAGCGCCCCCCCTCCCCCGCAGCCCCCCACTCGCACACAATGACGTAGGGTGCAGGCCGCGTCATGGCACGGCTCGCAGGCCTCTCCTAGCACATCTCTCTCACGCGTCTCACGCCTCACGCTAGGAGCCGCGCACAGAGGCGACACGAGCGGGCGAGTCGGGCGAGCATAGAGCGGCCGAGCGAGGCGGCCACACGCAGGTAACCGCCGCGCCTCTGGGCGGTGAGCGAGGCCTAAGTGCCAGGCCTAACCCACAAACCCCCCTCCCTCACCAGTTGGCCATGTCCAGGAAGAAGGCGCAGCCCGCGGGGTTGAGCTGGAAGCCCAGCAGCTTCTGGAACTCGGAGATGAGCACGTCCTTGTCGGTCGTACCCATGCAGCTAAACTTCTGCATGAGCTCCTGGTCGACATCCATATCGCAGTCCATGGCCGGCCCGTGCCGCCGCGGCCCGGCAGCACCGAGGGGCGGGGGGACAGGGTTACGTCACCGGGAGGCGGGGGACAACGCGGTGACGTTAGCGACAGGCGGGGTGACGGGATGACGTCAATGGGGTAGATTCGCGTTAGAGGCGGGGTTGTCGAATCACGTCACTGATGTCGGGGGGGGGCCGGCGTGGGGATGACGTCGCCTAGAATCGGCGGACAGGATGACGTTCTTAAGAGGGTGGAAGCGTTCAGCGCGGGAAAACAGGCGCTGTATGGAATTCTGTAGCACGATAGAATTGACTTGCGGTGGAATTCAACAAAAGGATCATTCGCACGGGACAGACCCAGGTGCTTAGTTTTTTAGTTTGTATTTTTGTCAATTCGCGTGTTTGTTGCGTCGCAGAAATCCAGTGGAGAGTTTAAAACCTCAATGGGTATTTTTTCTTTATTAAAAATACGCATCTATCTGGCAGCAAAAGCTCCATTATTAAATGAGTCGCCAAGTTTATAGCCCGGTTTTCTGTTTGACTCTCAGTTTTCTGTCTCCCCGTTGTTGTTGTGCCGTTCTCTCCACAGCTCGGAAAAAAAAAAAACCAAAAAAATTATTGCTGATTTTCCGTGCTGTCGTTGTTGACATGTCGTTCTCTCTGCAGCTTTGTGCAGCGCTTTGTGACCCTCGGGTGAAAGGCGCTATATAAATGCTATTATTATTAAACACTGGAGCCACCGCGCTAACCACTGAGCCACCGCTCCACACACAGAAACAGACACATAGAGATACATAGAAACTCACAGACACACAACACTAACCGCCATTCGCCACTAACTGGCGGTGACGTCACCACGGCGCATGTGGCAGGCCAGGTGCACCTTGAGGCTATCACGCATTGTCGAAGGCTCGCTAACAGATCACGGGACAGACCCAGGTGTCATGGGCTGCCTGTTGTGCCAGGCTAGGTGCATGAGGAGGTCACGGGACAGACCCAGGTGCCATGGGCTGCCTGCTGTGCCAGGCTAGGTGCATGAGGAGGTCACGGGACAGATTACTTTAAGGAAGTGACGGCCATCTTAGGGGACGCTGGCAGATTTTTGCCGCTCTTAAGATTGCCAGTTTCACGACCTTTCAGTGTATTCGAAGGGGCTCAAGGTAGAAGCGTTCACGTCGCGATCCCTGTCAGGTAATACTTGGTATTGCCAGCGAATTCTACCACACTTCGAGGCCGAGCTGAAAGACAACGATTTCCAGAGGCTGACCATCGTGCTTCGAAGAATCGCAAAGAAGAAGTGTATTCGAAGCAGCCTTAATTATTTTTTGTTGCTGTAGTTTTTATGAGTTGTTTTTTTTCTGTCGTTGTGCAGCGCTTTGTGACCCTCGGGTGAAAGGCGCTCTATAAAATGCTATTATTATTATTACAGTGCAAACGGGACGTCGCCACAATGCCTTCCCGCTCAGACGGGAGCGACGTTTTAATGTTTTGTTCGGTTTATTAATTTTTGTACATTTGCGTTTTGTTGTGTCGCAGAAATCCTGTCAAGAGCGTGCAAGCTCACTGGGTATTTTTCTACTGTGCTTCTTCTTCTTAGCGATTCTTCGAAGCAGCGCGATGGTCAAATTACAGTTTCCCATTTTCTTACACAGCCCCTTGCATTTTCATTGAACTC
>JAZEWU010000004.1:12822409-12856324 GCA_036362915.1 Geotria australis
AACAACCACCACCACCACCACCAATACGCAGAGCCATCAACAAGCACCGCGAGCGCGTACACGAATCCACATTCGTAGATGGATGTTTGTTACGGCCTATTGATGTGTCGCGTCTGAGAGTACATCTACCGAGGAGACGGAGCCATGAAATTGGCTCGTGTGCAGGTGCTGGCGGATCATTTACATCCCGGGGTCGTGAGAGGAGGTTTCGGCGGCGGCCTGGGGAGGGGTGCGTGGAGGTCTTCATCCAGTTGTGGATTGATCATTGCTGCTGCAGCTGGTGGTCTTTGTGTACCGGAGTGGGCACTCAGAGGTCGCAGTGTCGGGGCACTGTAATGGGAGTTCCCTAGGGGACGAGGCGACTGTGCCACCGCTGCGGAGGCTGGCATGAGGCAGGTGGCGATGGCTCCGCGGCGTCGTCTCTAAGAGCGCTATCGGGTGGAGCCGTTATGCTCCTGAAGACCTTGAGGCGTTGACCTTGTGAGGGCAGCGGGGCTGAGGACTTACTATGAGGACTCGGTTACACTGTGTACACAAACTGTACAGTGTAAGGTCCTTCATAACTCTAAATGTCGTACACGTGACAGCCTTCCTAATTGGTTGTGTTGGGTGGAGTTGGGTTTACGACACATTCATTTTTATGTGCTATAACCCAACCATACTTTATCATGAATAATATCGGTCGCGAAAGCGTACGGTGCTTTGTAATCCTTTGAAACCACAACACTTTCGCAGAAGGTTGGTACCGTAAATCCCAGAGCTATGGATATGAATGACCAGTGCCAGTGAGTTATGGGATATCCGTATTATGTGAGATGGTTTTCTATTACTATACTTGGTTTTAATTGGCCGTGTAACTAAATTGGTTATATGCCACCAATAAAAATATGTGTATTTTACAGATGAAGTTGAACGGAATATTGGAGTAGGAACAAAGTACAATACACAAGACTAATCCCACCACTCTTTCAGTACATATACTGTTTTGCAGAAGAGCCCTCATACTTGTCATGTTAATAGAACACAAGCCACTGTTGCATGACCCTGACCAGTGTAAGCGAACTCGACCACCAGAGGTCATTTCGGGACAAATGTCTGCATACAGTTGAGCAAGCGGAGTACGCCAGTGCGTTTGGTAGGCTGCGTGTTGAACATTATAACCCAGCTGCCATAAAATACGGCGTGTTGAATAGAGGCGTCTTATGTCAACGTACAACACGAGTTCTATAATTACAATTATATTTTATAGTAAATGAGGTATTCCAGGCGCGGCCCACTGGGCGGAGACTTAGAGGCCGACCCAGGACATGGTGGAGGGATTATAGCCTTCGGCTGGCCTGGGAACGCCTGGGAATACCCCAGGAAGAGCTGGAATCTGTTGCTGAGGAAAGGGATGTCTGGTCCACTCTCCTTGCACTGCTGACACCGCGACCCTCACCAGGACAAGCGGTTTAGAAAATGGATGAAAAATAAAGGCAAGGCAGCTAATCATTAGGGCAAGCGGCTAACAATGAAAAGGTTATAGGTTAACATCTTAATTGGGGGTTGATTCTGCCGATCATGTGTAAGGTCAACAGTGTTTTTCTGTGGGTATACGCATCCCCGCCACTGGAACGTAGAATATACAGAACTGGCTCAGGGCTTTACCATACACCATTCAATAAGGCCGAGGAGCTGAAAGTCAACGATGTCCAGAGGCTGACCATCGTGCTTCGAAGAATTGCAAAGAAGAAGTTGAGACCATGTATTGAACTCACATGTAAATAACAGCAATATGTATATGACTATGAAGCACCGGTTTAAAATGTTTCCTGATTCTTTTACAGACTTGCAGGGCGCCAATGTGCACGCAAACAGCTGTCGGCGTTTCCTCTCCAGCCATGGTATACACAATTTTGCGTGAATAATGAAGCACCTGAGGAGTCAATGGTGCTTAATATTGTTCAATATTGTTAGCGTAACTAATATTTATTCTGAAGCAAAATTAACTTTGCACACATTCAAATGTGACGTACCTAATCATAGAGTAATGACAGGCGTAATCCCTTTCAAGGATGTGCGGGTAACCTAGTGGTTGTCAGTTGCACATTGTGATAAAATTAATGCCTATCCATTTATTACAGTTTTATATAAACATGACCACATTCGCGGTTGATAAATGAATGTAGTTTACTTTGTATAATTAAAATGAATCAATTAATTAACATGTAGTCTAACGTTGTAGAGAAGCAAACATTTATCAAAGCATCTTATAATTTTTTAAGTGGATTTTTGTTCATTTTTATGTATATATTTTTATCAGTTCTGTGGCCATGGCAACCTCAGCCAAGCAAGAAATGGATAAATTTTGGGATAAGAACACAAGGCTTCAACGTCCGATGTCTCCACATATTTCAATTTACAGGTATGGAATTGTTATGAACTTTAATTCGTTATAGTGTATGTAGTCTAACGTTCATTACATTGTTAAAAAAATTATGAACTAGTAATTTTGAATGCGCTTTAAAATCATAACTACTTGTGTCAACAGATGGTCCGTACCGATGATGATGTCCATCACACACCGTGGAACAGGAGCTGCTTTAAGTGCAGGTTGAGAACATTTCACCTTTTTTCCACTGACAGACACTTGTACGTTTTATCTGCACACGTGCAGTATACCATGAGGTCAAAGCAGAATTTGTCTAAACAAACTCTACATAGAATTGGACCTTCCAAACTTGGATTTTATTAAGTCCTGCTCAGGAGTGCCGTAAAATACTTTGGTATACTGTGTTTCTATGCTGCTGCATCTATGGTCTCTGCTTCCATCAAACCCCACTGACCATCCTGAAGTATGGTCAAATAGCCCCCACACATGGCATGGAAAGGTCACAAGGCACTGTACTGTAATATAAAAAGTCACACAATTAAATGTTACACGATCACATAGGGCGGTGCGGTGAGTAGCGCTGCGGCCCCACAGCAAGAAGGTCCCGGGTGCGAATCCCTGCTCGGGGGCCTTTCTGTGTGGAGTTTGCATGTTCTCCCCGTATCCGCGTGGGTTTCCGCCGGGCACTCCGTTTCCTCCCACAGTCCAAAGACATGCTGTTGCATAGGTTAATTGGCCTGCGGACTAAATTTCCCCCGGTGCCCTGTGATGGACTGACGTCCCATCCTGGGTATATCCCTGCCTTGCGCCTTGTCTGCCGGGATAGGCTCCGGCTCACCGCGACCCTGTACAGGATTAAGCGGTTTCTGAAAATGGATGGATGGATGTGCATATTTCTTTATGAATCATTGTTATTTTGTATTGTGGTTTATTGGAATTCGCCATGATCTNATGAATGAATGAATGTATGTTACTACTCCAATAAGTTGCTGACTTTTAGGGCCAAATGAATAAATATATCGTTTGTGTGTGTGTGCGCAGGTGTGTCAGCATTTGGTTTAGCTGCACTGCTCTTTCCTGGGGACTTTGCCACGAAACTCGAGTTTGTGAGAAACCTGGAGCTGAATAGCACATTGATCTACATGGGAAAATTCATGATTGCCTGGCCTTTTATGTACCACAGCTGGAACGGAATCAGACATCTGGTAAGTAGGCAGCCACTAACTCGAGAGGCGAAATCGTTAGGCATAGTGATACCATTTTTATTTAGGAAGTATTTGGAAATTATGTTATATGAATATTGAGACTCCATTGTAAGGCAGAAGCACTGTTCCATAAAACTGCACATACGTCTTTAGTACTGCGTTGTAAATCAAAATGATAACGTTAACATTTTAGGCAATGCTCTTTGTTCATTGTCACTCTAGTCACTATAAAATTGTAACATTAAATGGTATATATTTCTCTAATATGGTCGTGTAATGACATTTGGTGAGTTTTGTTTTTAATAGATGTCTCGGTACCATATTGAACATTAGTACCATATCATTAAATATTTGTTCACATCATTTAGTAATACATATTTTTTATAGTTTACAAGCAATGTTTTTGTTTAGCTTTCACAAGAATGTGCACATATATTTTGTACATGTGCCATGTTTAGGTGTTTATGAGCCATGCGTGACTTGTATGAAAGATAGAGTACTGTTTTTTTATTTTAGTTTGTATTTATTATTATATTACAGTTTGACAATAATACATTTTGCATTTTATTTTGCATTTTAAACAGGCCTGGGATGCTGGAAAAGGTTTTAAGATACCTGAAGTCTACCAAACTGGATACTTTGTGCTGGCACTAGCATTCATCACAGCAGGCATCTTGGCTGCAATATAAACCATGATTCACCCAAATGTGTTAGGAACTAAAAATATATATCTGCAACAACGTTATTACATTGGTCATAATTTGCTAATCAATACAATCATTGGAATCCTATTGGGCATAGTAAATACATGAAACGACTTGGTGGTTTAAAAATATGCCTGAAAATGGTTTTATATCAATCTTGTTTTGTTAACTTCATCAGAACACCTAAAATTATCCCCATATAAAATTATACTTATTATATTTTTGCCACACTTTCTGTTCATAATGAGTACAGCAGAATGGCTATTAAACAATAAAGTAGTAAACTTAAATTGGTGTATTTGAAAGTGTCGACGTGTCTTTAAAGTGTTGTTTTAACAAGACATGACAATTTGGGGCACCCACCATCCTGTAGCCAAGATGCTACAACAAGGTGACGGACATCATCCTTATGAATGGTTCCCACTACTATGCTTATTACATAGGCACATCAAAGCGATGAGGGGAGACAAGATCAGCTAAAACATTTTAGTCTCGGTTTGCAGTCTACCTGTTTTGAAAGTATTCCCCTGCTACACAAATAAATTTGCCCCAGCAGTGCTGCAAAAATAATGACATTTTGTATGGCGCAATAACATCACAAGGGTGCTGAACAAAGAACAAACATTCAACAGGCCATTGTGATGGAAAAATATGTGTCAATCGTGGCTACTGCATGAGTTCTTGAATGACAGCAGTCACTGAGCCGCTTGTGCGTACTGCAGCAGACTGCTGTGGGCACGTGGGCCGGCAAATATACTGAGGGCCAATCGCCATCTTGGGAATGTGCAGGTTAACCATGCACAGCAGACCTCGGGTGATGTCTGGACTCGTTGGCGGACACCGGTATACAGAAGTCGGACAGGTAATGGGTGTGCTGCTCGATGCAGCGCCTTCTAGCTCCATAGACAAAGTTTGAATTTGATATGCTGCCAGACTTGCAACCATAAAGAAGATGTATTCATCGCTATAAGGTATCCTACCTGCACTAATCAGGTTCTATAGGGGGATTTTTGTTATATACCGAGAAACACTGTTTATAATATTAGCATGCTCAGTCACCACACCGCGCCAACACTTTCTACCCTCTGCCAGATCTTTGTACGCTCTGTTACACAGTAGCCACTCGACCTGCCCTGACAGTCTCCCACCATCAGTCCTTAGGCCTTCCGCTTCCAATACCAGTCCAGTGGAGACCACTCCAATGGGACGCCAGTCCATCGCAGGGCACCTGGGGCAATTTTACTCAGTAGGCCAATGAGCCTGGCAGCATGTCTTTGGACGGTGGGAGTAAACCGGAGTGTCCGGCGAAAACCCACGCGGACACGGGGAGAACTTTCAAACTCCGCACAGAAAGGCCCCCGAGCCGAGATTCGAATCCGGGACCTTCCTGCTGTGATGCGGCAGCGCTACCCACTACGCCACCGTGCGCCGCCCCTGCTTAAAGTCTACAA
The DNA here is from genome assembly GCA_036362915.1 of Geotria australis. Classification (NCBI taxonomy): domain Eukaryota; kingdom Metazoa; phylum Chordata; class Hyperoartia; order Petromyzontiformes; family Geotriidae; genus Geotria; species Geotria australis. The sequence goes on from JAZEWU010000004.1 coordinate 12,828,141, forward strand.
GGGAAATCCACGATCCTTTCCACACTCAGTCTATATTATTGTCGAGCTTTAAATCCACACCGTTTGGTCCACCACGCGACCCAACACACTGCCCACGCTGCAGATGGCGCTATTGCACTGATGTCCTTAAAGATAGACGCTCCGGCTTACACGAAGTTAAACGTGACGTGACCCACAACTCAAATAAACCCAGGTATCCTGAATTACCCGAATAATGCATGTGATGAACATAACTGCGCTTTTTACTTCGATCGCTTATTTTAAGCCACAGCCTATTATTGACATCAACAGTACAACCAGATTTAGCTGATGGAGCGGATTGCAACTTTTCATTATGAATGTAACTTTTAAAATGATATACTTTTAATAAATGTAGATATCGTATTTATGTGAATCCCAATATGTTTACGTGTACGGTATGAATACTATAATTATGTTTATTCTGAACAAACGCGTTGGTCTCTAAATAAAAGTGTTTTCTGGAATGTTCGTCATTATTTATATGCTGTATTGCAGCACAACATATACATCCGCACAATTGAATCTGAAAATGTTGTGTTACATGCTAAGTATTTAAATACCCCTGATCAATTTTTATACAGTGAATGGCCACATTTATAACTCAAAGCCTACCTAATCCAACCATCCTTGCGCAATTCAATGCTGTCAATTTGTTGTTACCCTGTGATTTTACATTGTTTGCGTTGGTTAGTTTGAACGTTTGTTTAATCGTAGGAATCCTGCATCCAGAGCTTGCAAGCTCACTGTGTAGTTTCTGCCGTATTTATAAACGTCGGCCTGGGGGAAGGCGGGCTATGGAGCGACACATGGCTAATTTGGCCGAGTATGAATACCACCAGTTCCATGACATTCTCGTTTCTCCGCCTGCGATCAGCTTCATGGACAATCGCGCACTTGCCGCCCTCCGCTTGGTTACATATGACCTCTAGCCTTGATATCAGAGTTGGGCAACGTGGCAAAGCGTAGAGCAAGCGACGCGATTTGTGCTGGTGTTGGTTATTGTTGGGTAGCTGGCCCTATTGGGGAGGGTTAACGGTCATTGTACAGTGGTTCAAGTTTATTCTGAGCTCGAAGACAACCATGGATGTAGAAATTTAAAAAAAAACTACGCTTTGCCTAAATAGCAAGGGCTAATAATACAACCGGATTAATTGCTTTGCATTTTTCTCTAAAAAAAGAAGGCTAAGTACGAGATAATATTCTAGCCCACGCTTTGTCAAGTGAAAGAGATGTGGCTGGGCCAGAAAAACCAGTTTTAAATCCACGCCTTGTACAACTTAGCAGAGTGCGGCTTGAAGACCGACTCAGTCTCGGGAAGTCATGTTTGAGCAGAAGTCTCCTTTTATGAATGGTTTTTTACTGTAAAAATTTAAAATTTTTTTTTAACTGCGTGCTACCTAACGAAAGACAGACAGACGATATTTTTCTTGAAGGTGAGTGGACGACAACTACACGAGCATCTTTGGATTGCATTTCTGAAAGCACCGGGTTTTGATGTGGTGTTTGTCTATGTGTGTGTATACTGTAGAGCATGTAATGTAGACCAGTCAAACAAGTGTAACAGTGTTCTCGGAAAGTTTCACAATGAACAAATTATATGTACCTTGTTCCTCGCCATTTCGAGTTTCAGGTCTTCTTCTTTGCGATTCTTCGAAGCGCGATGGTTAAATTACAGTTTCCCATTTTCTTACACAGCCCCTTGCATTTTCATTGAACTCCGCAAGGTCTTTTGAGCTGCAGAGGTTCGGTAGTAGAGCACAGACAAGGCAGTGTTCCATAGTATGGTCTGCTTCTCCACATTCACAGGTGGTTGGGCCGGTCTTGTAGCCCCATCTGACCAAAGCATCTTTTGATCGTCCCGTTCTAGTTCTCAGGCGGTTGAGTGTCTTCCACTGAATCCATGGTGCATTTGAGCCAGGAGGTGGGATTCCCATGCCAGTTGCAGGAGGGTCACTCTCAAGCTTTTCCGTCCAGAGCTGGAGTCTGGTTTCCCCTCGAGATGTTGTTAGGGGCTGCACATGGCTGAGGAAGCTTCTTCTTGACTTCAGTCGTTGGGCCGGGGGTTGACGTCCATGAAGGAGGTGGCGTTCATCGCTAGTAGCCTTTGTCATCTCGACTCGACTGGCCACTTCCCGTCTGATATCAGCAGTTTCAGGTGAACAAGGCAGTAGAAGACGTTGTTGATATCAGGTGTAAGGTTTCTACAGTGTTGTGTGTGCATTGCTACACCCACACATGAGCCAGATTGATACTTCACACTTCTATAGGAGGTGTCATAATGAATTTGCGTTTTTCCTAATTACGAAAGTTACATTGAGTGGACAAACGTTCGGAGCAACGCTAGTAAGTACCGTACTCGTTTTGATATATATAACAAAACTTTTTTGTAAATGAGAGACGGCACTGTGATAAATGTTCTGTGTTAATAAGTAGTTGTATTTGTGTAGCAATTAAACGTGTTTACAAAGTCACGGAATGGTTCAAGTGAGGATAATGCGAGAAGAAACATGAAAGTACGTTCAGTTCGAGACATGTCAGTGCACATAATTATATTGGTTATTACCAATAAACCATGGTGTTTGTATTGTGCATTATCTGTAGATTGTAAGTGTGCCATGTAGATAAACCCGTAATACAGTGCAAGTAACTACCTTTAAAATGAGAAGACGTGCCAGTACCTGCCTCTGCTGATACGAGATGCAATGGAATGGACGAACAAGGGTATAGACGGTATTCATACATACATCGTGCTCAAGAAGTGAAATGTAACGTTTATAATACAATGTGCAGGGAGCCAGAATCCCCATCTATTCCAGTTTTGATCTCAACGATTCTCATCACCACCTTTGTAGTCTGTTTAACAAAATGTTTAGGTTACTATGTAGAGGCGCACCGTTGAATTAACTTAAATAAGCAAGGGATTAAAAGTCCTGCAATCTGTGTCGTATAATGTATCTTCAGTATATGCTCTGAAGGGCCATTATCAGAATCGTTGCCTATTATATATTTAATTTTCAGACGGTGTTGACGAATGGTTCGAGTTTAATGTACCGTTTTATTGTATTTCAATGCTGTGCAATTATAGACTTGCTTAAATGCGCTGTAATGTCTGTGGTGTGGGGTCACAGTCTTGTCTAACATTCTGTCCTAGTGGGTGATTATGGACAATGAATTGTCGGATTTTTCAGTAGTGTTGACTAACATGTGGACTAAGCCACTTATGATGCATTGGGTCCAAACATTTAAACGTAACTAGTCGGCGCCTCTTGCCTCATTTAAGCAAAAGTGACATTTATTAGCTTAAGCCAATACAGTATACAATACAGTAACTGTACTGGATGTCAGCCTAATATACGTTACTGTACGTCGTTTAACGTCTTAAAGTTGCTGCATAGCAATCAGTAAAATAATCGGTGCAACTTAGCTGATAAGCATTCCTTAAAGTTATATTGAAGAAATGTACTGTACTGTAATCAGTTTGCCAGCACTGTACTTGATTGCAGCTTCAGCTGACTGCAAACCACCAGATACACAAGAGTATCAGCAGCCAAGAATGTTTTAAGTCACATGCCATATTAATACATCACACCAGCCGTTTATAATATAATACAATGCAGTCCTGGAGACTATTCTAGAACCTTCTTCTTTGCGATTCTTCGAAGCACGATGGCTAGCTTCTGGACATGGTCGTCTTTCAGCTTGGCTTCATTCTAGAACCATAATGATTGGACCTTGTGGGGGGGTCGCACAATATCTTATCTCATTGTCAGAAACCGCTTAATCATGTACAGGGTTGCGGTGAGCCGGAGCCTATCCCGGAAAACACAGGGCGCAAGGGAGGGCTTTACCCACGATATTATTCAGTCCATCACAGGGCACCGGGGGCATTATAGAATCGGATAATTTCCTCTCCCCTTACCCCGCCGTAATGTGGTAAATGCGTTCCTAATTTTAAACTATTTCGTCTGATATTATTGATTACAGCTGTGGGCAATACAATCCGGTATACAGTGCGACTCATTCCACATGGATGAGGTTGCAAGGGTATGCACGCCTGCATTCCAGCACTGGAGGAAGCGAGGGATTTTGGATCCGTACCAGTGGCTCGCCCGTAGCAGGCGGTACATCAAGTAGACTAATAGCCATCTGTTACCATCTGTACGGGGATGGCGTTGACCCCTCGCGCAAGCGCGTTTTCTCTGGGTGCTCCGATCTCCTCCCTACTTGTGTAATAAACACTGATCATTCATTGGTGGAAAACATCTGAAAATAAAACCCAATGTAGTGGCAGGACCTAAAAAGAGGCATGACTTGTGTGGCTGCCTTGAATAAATAAGTAAATCGTTGAAAATACTAAGCCATATTGTCACTGCACTTTGCCAACTAAAATCAGCAACCATCATAACCCACAGATCTTACAAGCACTGGTTGTGAAGGTGATCCCTTTGTGTTCTTAAGCTAATAATACACTGCAGAGTATTAGTAAGATTGTTGATGTGCGCCTGGCTTATAGACACTCTTTCCCCATTCACTTCCCAGGCGCCACCACGAAGTGGCGCTATTCTGTGGCAGACTACCCTGGTCTGCTGCTCTGGAAATTATTAAATCACAGTTTGTGTAAAAAAGCTACATGAGTTAGTCGAATTAAATTTCGACGTATGTTTTTATTGCTCGATGTATGATAATTGTTATTTCCGATACTCGTATTGAGCATTCCTCCTATCTCCAGCAATTCTCGAATTCAATTTTCACATGTCAATACTAGAGGTCGAGTGCTACCATTTGATGACACTATTTGTATGTAATGTGGATAAATGGGATCAAAATGCAGTTAAATATAAGGTCACTAACTGCATATACAAGCACAGTATCTCCCTTTGGGAGAAACTAACACTTAGCAATGTCTGTGTGCATACATTGCCAGTTCCATGACAACGGTTGAAAGCTGTTTTCTTTGAGCTGAGCATTTTACCAACCCCATCATTACACGTGACGCTCTCATTGTTAGGTGCCAGCAGGCATCAGAATCACACATAATGAACCATGTCAACCATTGTGTAGTGGTTTAAATGGAAATAAAACAGTCAAATGTACATTTAATAATTTAAACATGTGGTTGCTGGCCTAATTGTATGTTCTTCTTTGCAATTCTTCGAAGCACGATGGTCAGCCTCTGGACATCATTGTGTGTTAGTAAAATACGTTGAATATTGTGTTTTTGAGGAAGCCAGTAACACATCCACATACAGTATTAAAAACTCATCCGTGCACATCCGTGTCCAGAATTCGCATGCATATGTTGGAATGCTTGCTATTCCACCCCATACGAATTTACTATCCTACATTGTAGTGCTTGGAGCACAGCTGGACTGATGTTGGAATGACTGTTACCCGTGGTCTATATTTTGAGCAGGGGAAAATTAATAATTTTTGGTGTAAAATCCTAAATGTTTCACTTTTACAGTACACCCAGCCACATTTTGAGATTATAAGTACATACATTACCCTCGCTCAACATAGCTTTGTTATATCTATTTACCCATAGGTTACATGTCCGTACATGCTTTTTCTCTTGCCTGGAATAGCTAGTATACCCACTTGGTTTTGTTATGTAAAGCACGTAGCTATTCTATACCGTTCACAGCATGTTCAATTCTGGCTGGATATATTTGTAGTGTGTAGCAAACTGTTGCATACTGTTCATTGCTGCGATTCATTCCAGATATATATTTATTTTCTGGAAAAATATTTAACATTCAATATATCCTCATGGACAATATATCACGTACGTAGTTTAATATTTTGCCGATAATTGACGATATGCTAAATATGTTTACTAAAGATATTGTTCAAAGTCAAACGCAAAAATGAAAACATAGCAACAATTGTGCCAAATAATGTTGAATCCATATTTTTTTAAATCCATTATTTCCACAAAAGTGCTTTGTTGGCTGCCATTTCGCATTGCGTTTGAAGAGGAAAAACAGTTCTTCCGCATTCTTAATCAAAAATACCAATCTGCCAATAAGGTAATATGAATCTGAGCTGTTTGGTGCTATCTTGCCTGCGGCAGCCAACTGGTCTGGATTGTTTTGTCCAGATGTACCAAGTATTGTCCAGTGATAGCAATCGAGAAACATACCTGTAGACTGACCATATATAGAGCATGTGTACACCAAGTTCATGACTGAGCCTTTCATTGGAATAGAATCTTGGTTGGTGAGTGTTTACAGAGACAAAAATAGCATTTATAAAAATCACAATCGTGGAGCAAACGCCTCAATGCCCAAAAGCCAAGTGGCCAGCAATAAGCAGCAGTATTGAAGATTTTATAGATGAGAGTTAAGAAATTATGTTAGCTTGGCAAGTAGGTTTAAAAATGTGAAGGGTTCTGATCATAGACTCTAATATGTTTAAGGCTTGAGCTCCAAACATGATTCACGTAACAAAATAGATTTCCTGCAGAACGAGCTTGACAGATAAGACTTATCATTAAGACATGATAATGGCTCCAGGTGATGAGCATTTATTTTTAGTGAGATACAAATTAGATGCAAAATCTGGGCTAAAGAGATCGCCCTTGTCTTTTGCGTCACGAACTTCAGACTTAGATTCTGTAGGTCGTGACACAAAAAACAGACTTCGATTCTGTAGGTTGTTTGCATTCGTTTTTGAAAACCAGAATTTGACAAGAGCAAACTGGGCAAGATGCCACTTTCTTGAATTTGCGGTTTTGCAGTTTTCAAACTCAAGTTTTTCCTGCTTGAGGGCACATTTGCAGTTCCTTGTAGATTTATATTTGCAAGGAATGAAGGAAACCAAGATTGAAGTTAGTGTTTTTGTAATTCTGTAAGTTATTATAATGTGAAATTAACTTACACCTATGTGTTTTTCAGGTTGAAAATGGCAAGTGTGGCGATCCTGGTGGCTGGGAGCACAGCCTTGTGGTTATTATTCTATTTGGTGCTGTGTCGTATTTTTCTGGCACGAAGTGCCGAGTGGAACTGTCGACTTATAACCCTCCTTCATGGAAGCACAATAGCCGTGCTCTCAGGATATGTCAGCTTCATAGCAGGACCTTCACCATTCACACATCCAGGTATATATATAGTGTTCGTTGGGGTTGGCATTAATTACATTGGTCCATTGCAGAACGTGTCTAAATTAGATTTTTCTATAAATTGTTTCCCTAATCGCCAAGTATATTGCAATTGTGCTATCAGCATCATGTCACAATATCACCCTGTCGGAGAACAGCCCCAGAATTGCATGCAGAGGCCTTCATCCAGCAGTGGATATGACAGTGCTGTAAACTATCATCATTAATTACTTGTTTTGTATCTTACATTTTCAGGTGGACCTAATACAGAGCTACAAGTCTCTACGTTGTCGCTGTGCCTAGGATATTTTGTCTTTGACTTTGCCTGGTGCTTATTCTATAGCGTTCAGAGTCATGTCATTATTGCCCACCACATCGTAAGCATTTGTGGACTGACAATATCTCTGGCCCTGGGGGTGTGCGCAACTGAGACAAATATAGTTGTGTTTGTGGCTGAGGTCACTAACCCTATCTTACAGTTACGCTGGTTTCTACGACAAGAAGGAAGGTATGTTGATGATAAGGTATCATCGCCGCACAAATATAAATTCATTATCATGAGGTTGGACTAAACAAAGAAGCTTTATAAGTAATTCACTAATGTATTGATGTAGGTTTTCATGGCTCGATGTATCACAATTGCTTTTAAGAGCTGCTCTTTTGGGATAGACGTGGAGAGAAGAAACGATCGCCACGGCTATCCCAAAAGAGCAGTGTTTTAAGAGCAATTCTCAGGTTCACTAACCTCATTGTAGAGGTGCCAATCTTACTTTAGCTACAGGCCACTTCAGCCAACTGCACATTGGTTGGTTGCACGCTTAAAAATATATATATGGATGTTATATAGAGCCGCCATTCTCAGCTGGTGGGTCGTGACCCATAAGTGGACCGTGAGGGTACCTAGTGGTCCGTGGAGACCATGCCAAGTGGGCCTTGAGGAACAAAATGTTGAAAACCCCTGATCTAGAGCCTCACCAATTAGCATAATCGGTGATAAACACACGGGTGGTTGAGATAACATATGGCTGATGGGTTACCTGTCGACGTTAAAGCCAATTTAGGTCCCATTCAAGTTATCTTTTGGGCCGAATACGTAGCCACATCTCATGCACAGATTGTATAAAGGACTTGTACATCTTTTAGTGGAACTTAGCATGTCTCACATGGTTAAATGTAAAATAAAACTTTACGATTTGCTTTAGAGTAGTATTATCATTTACAGCCTTCCCTTTGCCAGTGTGTAGTGGATGAAGGCCTCCGTTTTCCGTGTCGTCATGGTTCTTGTTTGACTACACGTCATCACGCTAGTTAGTGCAGGTTGGTGAAGTGGGTGGTCCCGGGGGACCCAGGTTTGTTGATATCACTCGCTGCTGACGTTCATAGAAGATGGCCTCAGTATTTGTTTCCTATATTATTATCCATTGCTTATGTACCATGTGTTAAAGGGTGACTCTCAGTGTGTACCTGTGTGTCCATGTTGTGTACAGGTGGAGAGTGATATCATAGTGATTATCATACCACGCATAATGCTGGCGATCACGCTCCGTTTGGGGCTGTGCATGCCTTAATATGTGCTTGCTAACAGTGCTTGCCCTATACAGGTTGATAGAGGCTACATCGGGGGTCCTTGTCTTTGCACAGATACGACGGAGCGACCCTTGGCGTCATACTGGACATGCTGTTTGTGCTGTCGTTTATCTGCATGCGCATCGGACTGGGCACCGTGCTGCTTTTCACCATGATTCCTTCCCCAAAGCCTTTACTGGTCGTTAAGTTAGGTGGAGTCGGCATTTACATAATCTCTTGGCTTTTTTTGTTTGATATATTGAAGTTTATTTTCAGAAAATATGTTAAAAAACAAAAATTGTCAGAGCAATAGTGAAGCCTTTTTGGTGAATGTAATTAAACAAACCTTGGAGATTGTTTTACTGTATACTATTAGTAAGGTAAAGGTGTGTCATTTTTCAGATTTTCTTTTATCAGTGATAGTGTGAAACTCATAAACACGGATGAAATGTTGCTGCCTGTAATTACCGTTTGCATTATGTATTGGCACTGCTGCTGTTTTCACCGGAAACTTGTGTAACCAGAATTTCAAATGTTGCGTTGGCAGAATATATAGGGGGGCCCAAAATGTAGTTTACCAAGCCCTACAGACATTACGTATTATCTTTTACATGAATACTAATGTTTGAACAAAGATGTTCACGTGAAAGCTCTTAACATCAACATGCATTAGCCAACGTCAATGCTAAAGTAAATCTGCGCATTTTGTTTCATCACAGTTTGCACGCAACATTTTGTAATGATCAACTACACAATGGGAGGTTGCTCCTCCTATACCAATAATTTCAGTAAAACCTCTCAAAGCCAGATGAATTCGGGGGAGAGGCTTTGCAGTTATGGGGAATTTTCCGGCACACGTAAAATAAATAATGAAAAGCACATGCTGCGTGCATATAATTATATTTGCACTTCATGTCTACCTGATAACATTAATACCGATTAACTAATATGGTCCATTAAATAACGCGACGACACTACCATAATCTTTAATCCGAGTCACTTACCATCACCATGCAGCAGATGTGGACAGATAAAGTTCATTGGAGGTGGAAGGCTGCAGTTATGTTGACAGACTTGAAGCATTTATTTGGTTATTTATTCGTAAGGTAAATGTATAATGAATGTGTGAAAAATACATGGGAGAGAGAGCAGCACGAAGATGACTGGTGTCTAAGCGCACAGGTCCAACTGATTCCATACAACATATGAGTATAGTACGTGGCTATACTTATGGCTCCTATCGCACAGCTTAATTAGCACTCAAGCAGTGTTGCCTTAGTTATTTATATATTTATCGTTGTTTATTTACTTCAGGTGGCCTCTCGGCTTATGATGATATTGTTCTGCAACATGCACACACAATTCTGATGTATCCCAGACAGTCACATCTGACACATTGTGCTCATTAATTAAGGTGGGGATTTGTATTGCACCATTAAAATAACATAATTACAATACAAATTATTAAGACGTGTGTAAGTAAAATACAATAACAAATTAAACTTTATATTGGTGAAGTAAATCTTGGGCTACCCTGTATTTTAAACTGTTTTTGTGGCATTAAAAAGCACGTTGGTGGAGGGGCTTGAGCTGGGCTTGACTGTAAACAAACGTAAAGCACGGTACTGCATTACGGCACATTGGAGTTAGGGATGGCAGTGTGCCGGCCTTGCTGGCTCCGACTTTGGTGTGGCTCCGGTAGCTTGGCTCCAGCTCCAGTGGGCTGGCTCCAGCTCCAGTGGGCTGGCTCCAGCTCCAGTGGGCTGGCTCCAGCTCCAGTGGACTGGCTCCAGCTCCAGTGGACTGGCTCCAGCTCCAGTTTTGGAGTGATTTTCTTTTTGGGGTGATTTTCGTTGGACCACCGCTCTTGGAAAGCGTAACAATGGTGTTGAGTCTTCCCCATTTGTACAATATCTGCCTGACAGTGGATTGGTGGAGCCCAATATCTTTACAAATTGTTTTGTAACCCTTTCCAGACCAATAAGCATTGACAACTCTATTTTTGAGGTCCTCAGAAATCTCCCTTGATCGGGGCATGACACGCTTCCACAAACCTGTGCAGTGAAGACGAGACTCTGACGGTGGCGACCAAAGTTTATGTTTTTAAAATATGGCGGGGCCACCCAAACTCACTCCTGATTGTCATGCCATTGATTGAAACACTCGAATTTAATTATCCCATTGATTGAGCTAATTAAACCTAGAGGTTCACATACGTTTTCTGACAGAAAGTGAATGCTGGATGAATTTGCTATTTGTTTAATCAGGTTTTCATTATCCATTATTAGGACTTGGATGAAGATCTGGTTACATTTCAGGTCTAATTTATGCATAAATACAGAACATCTAAAGGGTTTCACAAACTTTTTCTCGCCACTAGTGACGCTTGGGACTGTTTAATTGAGAGCGCAGTATGGTGTCGCGTGGGTGAGCGAGGAACAGTGTGGTGTATGAGGGACACAGTGGATTGACTAAAGGGTTCTAGCCCCCCAGCCATTTGGCCATCTTAATCGCTGCTGTTTTATCTTTTACGATGTAGCCATGGTCCTTCAAGTATGTCTACAATTTGACACCACCTTGTGACTGACCCCTGTATTACTCCACCGTTCTTGTCTACGGTGAATCGCAATATTAACTGTTGCACTAGTGTGTAAAACTGTTCCTTTTGGAATGTAAAACCAAATTCCATCCGTCCATCCATTTTCTAAACCGCTTGTCCTGGTGAGGGTCGCGGTGGCGGCAGTCCAAGGATAGTGGACCAGACATCCCTTTCCTCAGCAACAGATTCCAGCTCTTCCTCCTGGGGGATTCCCAGGCTGTTCCCAGGCCAGCCGAACTATATAATCCCTCCAGCATGGCCTGGGTCGGCCTCTAGGTCTCTGTCCAGTGGGCCGTGCCTGGTAGACTTCCCGGGGGAGCCTTCTAAGGGGCATCCTTACCAGATGCCCGAACCACCTCAACTGGCTCCTCTCAATCCGAAGGAGCAGCGACTCTACTCTGAGGTTATCCCGGATGTCTGTGCTCCTCACCATGTCACGGAGAGTGAGCCCAGCAACCCTGCAGAACCACCATACTTTGTTCATAACAGAGTTAATTGAGTAAGGCAGGTTTTCTATATAGAAAAAACAATTGTATTTAATCACACACATGATATTCCTCCAAAATGTGTGCAATCTATGTTGCTCTTTATATATACAGGTGTGTTTTACGAAACATGTCTTGTAATACACGCCTGTGTGCAATATCGAGAGCAATATACTTTGACCCAAAAACCATGGCTGAATGTAGTTGTATCTTGCCACCTACCCTTCCTCAGGTGTTGAGGTTGTCCTTCAAATACTGTATATCAAACTAGAGTGTAGTTATTTTCTCGAATTGGTCATGAATGAATTCACAACGCTATTACTATTAATTTAACCGGGTGAAACCCCAAGAGACTAGGATCGGCTCATTTGCAAAAGTGAGCTGGGTACACATGCAGTGATCATACGTTAGTGGTGGAATCATCAACTATACCGTGGTATTAAATGCATTTTGTCCCCAAGGAGACTGCCATGTACGTGCCACCAAGTTGACGACAGCTCATTACCAAGCATATTGCGTATGCTGGTGCTTATGTTTATACATCGATGCTTGGTGGTCACACAGGGCGGAGCTTCAAGCCCCCAAGCCCTGGCCACTGGGCTCAGCCAAAATCTCGCGAGGCAATAAGAGCTCACTCTTAGCGTAACATTGTGTCGGATGCCGCGTAGCCTATTAAATATGGGTTTTTTTAATGGTTTACTATTAGCACACATTCTGGTATACTTCTGCTATGGACAGCCACCTCAGGTGAGTGATTTTTACGATACTATAATGTTTTATTCCGTATATTGAACGCCATTTATTACGTTTAGCTATAATTTGGTATAAACGTTAACATACCTTAAATCATCATTTCATGGTTAGCATTAAAGCTGAAGGAGATATTTTTTCGTGTGCATTACAATGCCGTTCCCCCCTTTGCTATATTAATTTATTATTCACTCTTAATACTTTAAAAGAAAATTCTGAGCATTTCATGGTCAACGTAAATTATCTCAAAATGTCTTGTAAATGGGCCGATTGTACGTACAGTATTGTGCTTAATATATTTAAATGAAAGGAGAAAACGTGTACAGGTCTACATTAGCGTTTTCTAATAAAAGTCACTTCTTGTACCGTATGATTAAAACCTCGTACAAATGAGTTAAGGGCTTTAACGGGCCCTGTGCCCCTGCCACACCGGACACTGCATGGCTTTCACGAGCCCGGCGGGCAGGCGGAGGGTAGGGGCTAAACCAATATTTGACTTGCAGATACGGACACCTAGCCCAGGCCTGGGTCCCGTGGGCACCAGGGGGCCTCCAGGGCCAGGAGGATCTCCTGGCCGTGATGGAAATGATGTAAGTTGTTTATTTTTTATGATGATGATGATTAGTGACTGTAAGCCTCTGTAAATATCGCCTAAATATAGTAAGTCACAGACTTGGGAATACTCTAATGACAACGAGATTGTGTTTACGTTCATTAAATAATCGTTTACTCATCAAGTTAGAGGTGTGATTTTCAATCGAGTTAATATTAAGTAGGATGTTGATGAAACGTGTTAACTAAATGTATTAGTTCACTCTTCTTCTTTGCGATTCTTCGAAGCACGATGGCTAGCTTCTGGACATCGTTGTCTTTCAGCTTGGCTTCGAAGTGTTTAGTTCACTGAAACAGACTGGATACATATAAAACATTCACATCCACATTGAAGTCTCTAATGCTGTGTTTATTGAAAATATCTTGTGCTGTAAGTCGAGCCTACATTTTTGGCAGAGTGTACATTTGTGATTAAGTTTGCTGAACAATCAGTTTAATTATCAATGTAGTGGTTTATGGTTACAGAAAAACACACTTAATGAAGGTAGTATCAGTTATTAAATGGTTATAATTACACAGCTGTTTAAGCCAGGTCGATAAAACCACACGTACATGGTAGTGTGAATATTGTTTGTCATACGAGCCTCATCCCACAAAATCTCAGCATGTCTGCCATGGCGACACACTCATATTGAGACTTCAGTGTTTAAGGTGTCATATATCATTATTTTTTTATGCTGTTTAATATCATTACGACTTTTCAATTCAAACACATCCGCATTTAAGCAATTTTTTTCCGACAATTCATCCACACAGTTCCAATTGCTGTCACGTTATAACGATTTTATACTAGTTGATGACACATTCATGAAAACCTATATAACAGGTATGCAAACATAAATGCCTGGCACGATGAGCACTATATGATACAATTGTACACACTAATTGGATTGCATTTTTAAACAAGGCAAGTGAAAAGTCCATTTGGATTGCTTTTCTGTTCACTGTTACATTTGTGCATAGTTTTCGCTAGTTTGACCCAACTGAGCTTTGGGTGTTTCTAGTAGAGCATGAGTATTCTAAATGCGTGTTGAGCAAAAGCAGCTTTTGGTTTCATGTGGCTGTTAATCACACGTTTCGCGAAGGTATTATGTTTTTAACTTTTAAATTAGTTTTAGTGTACAGTACTTGCGTGCGCGTGCTTACAGGTGAAGGGCCATTGCCTGAAATGTCATCTTATAGATATTTTTTAAGGCAGTGTTATTGACATTTTTTGTGGTTTTTATGTCAAAACAGCATCACCAAATAATTTGTTTAACATTTATTTTTAGCATAGACTACGGCATGCGTTACGATGCTTGCCATTGCATTATGGTTTTATGTCATCATTTCACTTGGTGGCTATAAATACTGTATGTGCTGTCTCATTATTGCTTCACACATGACCTGTCAGCACTAGTGCGGAAGTACTGTACACATTTTTTTTATTTTAAAGATCAAAAAATAAATAGCTTCACGAGCTGTGTGATTAATAGCCACTGGTAAACACAGGCTCGCGGTGAGAAGCGTTGCCGCCTCACTGCAAGAAGGTCCCGGGTTGGAATCTCGGCTCGGGTGCCTTTCTGTGCGGAGTTTGCATGTTCACCCCGTGTCCGCGTGGGTTTTCGCCCGGCACTCGGGTTTCCTCCCACAGTCCAAAGACATGCTGCTACACAGGTTAAATTGGCCTGCTGACTAAATTTCCCTCGGTGGCCTGTGATGGACTGGTGTCCCATCTTGGGTATAGCCCTGACTTGCGCCCTGTGTCTGCCGGGATAGGCTCGAGCTCACCGCGATCCTGTCCAGGATCAAGCGGTTTCTGACAATGAATGAACGACCATGGTGCAGTGTTAGCTGAGTAGTGGGCGGGGTTGGTAGCAGAGCAGGCGGGGCCAATGGAGCAATGGGCGGGGTCAGTGGAAACGAGCTGTCACTCACCGTGTGGGTGGAGCTAGTGACTGGGTGGGCGTGGTTATGTAAAAGTAGGCGGGTCGCATGGAGGCCGGAGCTGGCAGCTCACCGTGATTTTGGTTGAGCCCACAGAAAATCTGGTCGTCTTAATAATATTTATCCATCCATTGTCAGAAAGCTATACAAGGTTGTGGTGAGCCAGAGCCTATCTCGGCGGACACAGGGCGCAAAGCAGGTCTATACCCAGGATGGGACGCCAGTCCATCACAGGGCACCGGGGGTAATTTAGTCAGCAGGCCAATTAACCTATGCAGCATGTCTTTGGACTGTGGGAGGAAACCGGAGTGCCCGGCAAAAACCCACGCGGACACGGGGAGAACATGCAAACGCCGCACAGAAAGGCACCCCAGCCGCGATTCGAACCCAGGGCCTTCTTGCTGTGAAGCGGAAGCGCTGCTCACGTATGATATCTTTTAAAAAAAATGTAAGCTAAGTGTGAAACCTGTGGAGACACGAAATTTGTTTTTTTCCCATAATGATGTCACTTGTAATGATGTCACTGTGAAAACGTCAGTTACCAGACCATAGAGCTGTGAGAGGCAGCAGCTTTACATCTCATGATCACGTGCTCTCTGAGACCGCTCTCATGAATCCCAGCGTGATCTGAGAGAAGACAGTACAGGGGGATGGTTATTTTCTGGAATCTGTCATGGGTGGCCATCTAAATGTTGTGACTCAGTAATGGAAATGGGTTAGTCTAAGTAGGTAAGTGCATTTTTACAATTAATTTATGTTTAGAATATATTAACATTGCACGATTTAGCTGATTAAGTTTGGGTTGAGAATATCGACCCCTAATGCATTGAAACTGATTACGCGATTGCAGTAGAGCCTTCCGGGGGGCATCCTTACCAGATGCCCGAACCACCTCAACTGGCTCCTCTCAATCCGAAGAAGCAGCGACTCTACTCTGAGGTTGTCCCGGATTCCTGTGCATTATAAAGTGTTTACATTGTATATTATTAATGCCTACTTTTGTTTTTTTAGGGCCCGAGAGGACCTCCTGGGCCGCTTGGACAAACCGTAAGATTAACCTTATTTCAGTTCCCAGCTCTGTAAGCGCTCTCCCCAATGTGGCATAATCACGTCTTGATATACACATTGTGTTCTGATAGTGGCATGCGTGTTCTGTTTGTATGCCAACAGGGAGAGAAAGGAAACCCTGGTCCTTCAGGAGTCGTGGGAAAAGCTGGCTCGCCTGGCATTCCTGGGAGCGACGTAAGTGCTGCTGCTGGCATGTAAAACAACATGGGATGTTGTTATGATAACTTCATACATTAGGTGCTATGTACAGTTGTAGAAGTGACTAAAATGTCTGACTGGTACGGTCGTATAGCAACCCCCTTCCCACCTGTACTGTACTGAATGCTTCAGTCACTTTCTTACTGGTACACGGTACCCGACCATACTGGCTAACGTTCGTTCACCTCTGGCAATGTAGAGCATTTTCTGCGGTGTTTTTCCGTGGCCCAAGTGATGGCCCGAATTGCCCCACCACTAAGTGTCCTATCCACATCACGTCTTGAGAAGAATCAACTCAGAAATCTCTGAGAGCAGTGCCCACAGTGTGGAGATTTTTTTTCACAGCACTCTGAAATCCTTCACGTTGCCTGGTTATCCTTTACACTAGAGGGGTGTGCATTACCCATGCCTTCTACTATGAGATTGTTCATCACATGGCAGTCAAATTCAGAGATGGAATTATAATTTTTTTACTGGGAATGCACGTGGGTCCAAGTCCCTTTAGAGTGGGGGTCTAGGAGTCCTCCCCCAGAAAATGTTGAGTTTATAACAAGGTATTTCCTACATTTATTTGACTTATGAGATGTAAACTAACCATCTAAATTTCAGACCATAAAAGCCTAATACGATTCCTTTGGGATTTTTCACTCTGGCAATGGTGTTCTCACCCAATTCCACCCCTGGTCAAACCGACATGTGTAAAATGTTCAGAAATGAACTGCAGCCAAACTAAGTGCTGAATCAAACTAAGCATGGCGGGGCCGTGTTTTTTATACGGTCAGTGATGACCAGGCTGAGACCATCAACTTACTGGAAAACCTAGTTTAATTGTTGGTGGCGGCTGCCGAAGTTCTAAGCCATAATTTCAGCAGCACCAGTTCAGCGTTTTGACCACAGACCCACCCAGTGCCAGCTCTGACTTCTGAGCCATCTGGTGCCAGCTCAGCGCTCTGACCTTTGAGCCACCCACTCATCTCTGAGGATTTATTTACAAAGAATGTTCATTTGTTAGCGCTGTGATTAGCGCTCAATTGTTATTAGTGCTCAATTGTGATTAGCACTCAAATGTGATTAACGCCCAATTCTTGGTTGGGAGTCAGTTGAGCTATTTAATTATTTCCCGTTGGTAAGTGCGGGATGTCAACAGTCATCTTATGTAGAGACTAACGTCTCTTGCTTGGGATTTGGAAATTCCACCACTGGCTCATCTTTTATTTAAAGCAGGGACACCCTGTGATAGCTTTCTTTGTTTATAATAATAATATATATTTGTAACGCGCGCATGTTCTCCGGGCGCGTTACGCCGGTTGATTAACCGTGTTGCTGAATTGTCCTTTATGGATAGAGCACTCACACAGGGCATCACCTAATACACCTTGATGAAATTATCGTGGAAACGTTGAAATATCATTCACTTTAGGTTGCATTGTTGTTCTATTTGTTACTTTGTTGATACGAGCCTTTGTTGTGGAACAGTACCGAGCGACGTATTGTTATTCTCACTCTTTTTGTCTGTGTTTATAGGGAATTGTAGGTCCGTCTGGTGTCATAGGACCTTTAGGGAGCTTGGGACAAAAGGTACTGTAATCCTTATTTTGAAAATTTTAATTAATGACGTGGAATTTTGTTGATGTTGTCGGGCACTGTTCAAACACAGCCACCAAATGCAAGCACCCACATCGCCAAACACCGCCTACTTATACCTTGGCCACGAATATAACTCAGTTTTCCGGGCCCGCTACGCAATCTCCTCGCTGCACCATCACTCCATCCTAAACATTACAACATTAAATTACATGTGCTCTTTATTGTAAATGTGCTTTAATAATAGTTTTTAAATGAAGGGTCTCTGCTATAGTATATGTTATCCTGCTGTTCCTTTTTGTTTACCTGCAGGGAAACCAAGGACCTCCAGGTCCTCCTGGGCCATCAGTGAGTAGAGGAAATGCGAAATTGTGCTTGTCAACTGTTTCACACGTTTGGTGATTGTGTTTGGTGTACTTATCATCACAGCAATGCAATTTTCCTCTAGCTAGACACGTTGCTATTTTACAGACTTTTTGAGCCGGAAGTGGAGGGTTCAGTAATACTGTTGAATGAAGACCTCTACATACACACTGGAAATAGACTGTATTCTGATCACACTTCATCAAGTCAGTCACTTGGTGTGTGTTGTTGAAGGGGGCACCCAGCACTTGTTCAGATATCCCCACTGATGTTACCCATGGTCAGGAATTAAACTCAGGTCATTGGGTTCATACAGCAGTGCACTAATCACAGTGCCACCCATCCTATATAATGCATATAATACGAGGGAACATTGTAAAACTCAACAAGGATATTAATATACCTGTAACATTATTTGCTGGAGAATGCAATTGTAGATGGACACGCTCAAATTTGAATATTACTGGCAATATCACTCAGTCCGCACAAAATTTACCAAGTGGTTTTGAAATCTGTCAGCATATTTGGATTCAGTGCCTTGCAAAATTTGGGCTTAGGTAAAAAAAAAACCAAAAAAGATATCCCACACATTTTTTTGGGGAGGTGCAAAAAGCCTAAGTTAGATTATGCATTTTCTGTTTAAGTGTATTACATATAATTAATGTTATCATATGAATAGTTACATTCGTAATTATGTCTGTAGTGTAATGCAACGATACGTTTGTGTGTTATCACGAAGGTGTAGGATTTTGATTAACGTTTGTGATTTTATTTTTAATCCAGGGAAAGCTACTGGGTGGTCCCGCGGTACGTACCATTGTTTTTACTCAACATTGTCACATTGTATGCTTTTTTGAAGTACATATACTCTTATGCATAAGCTCATTGAGCCAAATTAGTGGCAGTTTCTCTCATTGGTGAGATTTGTAATTGAGTTTAATCTGTGACTGTTGCAGGGCATCTCGGGGAAAAAAGGACTCTTAGGACAAGTTGGTCTACCTGGAGCCCCTGTAAGTGGACTGTGGGGAATGGCATCCCCTATCACTGTGACATGTGTGATGTGAGTGCTGTTGTGTGGACTCGAGACAGTGGCATAACCATCGAGTGTGCAGGTGGTGCAACTTCAATTGGGGAAATATATAATTCCTTGGACCCAGAGACCATGGCGCTCACGCTACCTTTACCATTGACTTGATGCAAACAAACATGTGATTAAGTTATTTGTATTGTTGTAGAATAAACACTTGTATCCTAGCTTATTTAACTTTCAGAAAGGTATAAAAAGAAAAAAAAACTGTCATACAAAAAAAATAAAACTCGTAAACAGAGCAGAACTTGTTCCAAATGGTTTGGTAAGTTTTTTTGTAGGTATGTGCTTAAGAGGAACAACTTCATGCTATGGTCATCATGTAAATTAAAACGCTATTTGAACCACTATGCAGGTGACACAAAACCTCTATCAGTCCAAGTTGGGATATTTTAGTCATTAGACGTGTAATTATTGTGATTGATTATCACAGACATTATTTGAAATTCCAGCTGTAAAATGATTGCAACGTAGTGTGATTCTAATAATAAATGAAGATAAGTCGTTTTGAAGGATTACAGTAGTAGGTAATTTCACTGCTCAAATATTAATTCAAAGATGATAGTAATGCATGTTCCAGTGGTTTTTAATTTCACATCAGCATGTCTTCAATGCAGGGGAACAGTGGGCCTCCAGGATTGCCAGGCCCACCAGGACCACCTGGTCTGGAGGTGAGATATGCATTTCCCAACGTTTTCACCTGATATAGAACCATCAGCCACTGGTCAGACACAAAATGACACGTGTGACGTCGTTAACCTGGTCTGTTCTGCACGGGTGGCTACCCAGCTGTCAATAACACTAACAGATATAGGACCGCAGAGCTTGGGGGAATTTAGTGCCGGCTCACCGCCTGCCTACTGCCTTTTCCGCTCATCTTTGGTTTTTCCGCCTCACTATCTATATTGGGCCGGAGTGCTATGCGGTATAACCACGAAAACCTATGCAGTAGTAACTTCACCTATTCACCAAAAGTTCATCTTTCCTCTTTTCACAAAGGCAGCCTCTGGCTTTGGAGTGAATGAATGACGCCTGTATGAGTAAAGTTGTTGCTGTTTTACCTCGCGGCGTTGATAGGGTCTTCCTGGGATCATGAGTGCTGATGGCAATGCAGAGATTGAGGTGAGATCATTTTCATTAAAGCGTGTGATATACAGTATTAGTTATTTTAGTTGCAAAGTTAATGAATCTGTTATTTTAGTTAATGGGTTTGTATTGTTGTACTTTTTTCTTTTTATAATGTTTGCATTTTTGTTTTCTCGTTGGATGAACTGTACAGAATGATTATTATTTTATTGTTCGGAAAGTTGCACTCTCGATGCAGACTAGAGTGGTGTATAACTGGTTTAATGGTTCCAACCCCGCAAACTCTTGTCTCCCGTGCAAGTCAATGAAGGTTTCTTCACTGGGGCACTGCAGTGTAAATATAGCGGCTGCTCACTGCTCTGTGTGTGATCTGTACAGTGTGCAACTTCACGCATGCAGATTTAATATACAGCTAGATACATGCTTTGGCAATACGACCATTTTACTTCGAGTCATATGAACCTATAAACTTGAACAATATATTTTTCATATTAATTTATTTCAAGTAAGTATCCCACGTTGAGCATGTAGTTTGGAATCATTGACCCAACGTTGGCCAGACGTTCCATGTTTAACAGGTCTCGTGCAGAAATAGTGTCACATGGAAGAAAGCTCCATATAACACCCATAAGTGACAGAATGGCCACAACACTTATTGTAGATTCTACAAGAATAAATATGAATATTTGATAACCGTGACATTAATTTTGTTGAAAAAAAAAGTTGTATAGTTTATTCTGGTTTCATTGCCAATGTTGATTGCGTTGTTGATAATGAATGTGGTGTCTCTCCCAAGTGCGTAGCTTCGTGTCACCCTTCACGTCCGGGTACAAGTGGCGCCATGGGTCCCAAGGTAAAACAACCGTTATTAAAAATATATTCTTTGTACAGCAGCGATAGAGCATATACTGGGGCCTAGGCAGAGCTCCTCCTGCTCTCTGTGAAGTAGCGAACTTCCAGTCCTGAATAAGCTGCCCCCTGTGAAAGAGTTTGTGGCCAACGTGTGATCTAGTAAACCAGTAACATCTGCTTTAAAATGTACAACCAACCTAAAATGTTACATTTAATCTTACAATTGCCCAGGAATCACAGACAAGCTGGAAGGCACCCCGGTGGCGAATTGGCACCAACAATTACCAAAGTTCTGTAGTCCTCTGTCTATGAATATGTGTTCAGCAAACGAATGAGCATTCATGCATTTAAGAGAAAACCGGAGCCCTCAGAGAAAACCCACACATGCGAGGGGGCAATTCTCTATCCCATACAGAAGGGCCAGATGATATTATTCCACATTTCGCTGTACCACCTTCTCATCGATGCCCACCAGAAGGGAGTTTTGCAATCTGTGCAATCCACCAACCCTCGCGGCCTCCACAGTTCTGGATTATAGACCATATGCCTAACCATCACTGCACAGCCACGTAGTCTGTCACACGGTATCACAATACGTTTGGTCTCACGCAGCCTCCAGGAAATCTAATTTTGTTAATGGCAGAATAATATTGACAGCTACATGCTGCACCTGCTGCGCTTCAATAATTAAACATCTTCCACCGCTGCTTATGGCTCCTTTTTTGTTGTCTTGCCAAGGGTCAAAAAGGTGAAAGGGGAGAGTTGGGTGAACCAGGAAAACAAGGTCACAAGGTGAGTTTCACATGCCATGTTCCACTGTCTGTCCCAGAAATGCAACTGTTGATGCAAATACTTTTGTGGCCTGTACTTTGATCGATATACATTATATGTGGGCACCTCTAAAACTTTGGGGGCCTGTATGATGTGAACAAGTTAAACACGCGTACACACGGCACTGTAACTATGGATGGCCAGCAGCCATAAGAACATGTAATGCACGTGACTCCTCGTATTTTCCGCTAATTGCACACAGGGAGAAGAGGGACGGCAAGGAGCAACAGGCACACCTGGTATCGCGGGAAGCCAGGTTGGTTCATAAACAAAGATTTACCTATCCATTGGGGGGCAGCATGGTAGCGCAGTCAGTAGCTCGGCCACCTCACAGCAAGACGGTGTTGAGTCTGATTTCCAGATCAGGTGCCTTTCTGCTTGGAGTTTGCATGTTCTCGCTGTGTCCGTGCGTTTTTTTGCCGTGCACTGCTGTTTTCTCCCAAAATCCAAAGAAATGCAGCTATTATCAACCGGCCCGCGCGTGGGCTGCCGCTCCCTGTGTTTTACGTATTTATTTAGCTTTAATTTGTTGTACATTTGTCACTTTTCATCTGTTCCTTTTCTCTTTGGTTGGTGGTTTGTTTCTGTGTAACTTTGGTGTTTGTTTTGTTGTCTGCCATGCTCTTATTGCTTGTTTTTTGTTGTCTGTTTTGCGCGGCCTACTCCTGGCCCAGTCCTGCCTTGCCTAAACTCGCCTCGTGGTGTCGCGTATGGAAGTTGTGTTTTGTTGTTGTGGGTGCCTGCGTTTTTTTTTGCTGTTGCGTGTTCTTGTGCTTCAATGTTGATTGTTTAATTTGGATTGGCGTTGTTTCCCCCTCGTGTCTGTCTCTCTGTCTTCCTGTCTCTGTGTCCCTATGTCTCTCCCTGTTGCTCACCCTTCCTCCCTGTCTCCCTCCGTGTTTGTCTTCAAGGAAGTGACGGCCATCTTAGGGGACGCTGGCAGAATGTTGCCGCTCTTAAGATTGCCAGTTTCACGACCTTTCAGTATATTCGAAGTAGCCTTAATCATTTATTTTCTGTTGCTTTGGTTTTTATTGTTTTTTCTTTCGTTGTTGACATGCCGTCCTCTTCGCGGCCCTTGTGCAGCGCTTTGTGACCCTCGGGTGAAAGGCGCTATATAAATTAAAATTATTATATTATTATTACCTACGTTAATTGGCGTGACTAAATGTTCCCCGCGTGCCCTGTGATGGACTGACGTCCAATCCTGGGAATAGCCCTGCCTTGCGCCCTGTGTCTGCGGGATAGGCTCCGGCTCACCGCGACCCTGTACAGGATTAAGCGGTTTCTGACGATGATGATGATGACTATGGATAACATTGGTCACGAAAGCCTTCGTGTTAAAATTAAGCTGTCTTTCATTTTAAGGGGCTTCCTGGCCTTCAAGGATCCACTGGTATGGTGGGCGGAAAAGGAGACACGGTGAGCACCCAGCACATTGCTCCACCCATGCAGTATATCGATGTTAACAAAATTTACAGTATAAACAAGATTCACGTTGTTTGCATAAAACCCAAACAACTGTTTTAACTCAACAACGATCTTGAGTGAGGACGCCAATGGAGAACGTCGTTGAAGGGAACACACTGAACAGGTGGCGGTGGGAATCTCTTATATGCCTACTGGCAATGTAACAGCACTGCTCCACGCTGATGTTGGCCAGACGTTGGGCAGTAACTTTATTGAAAAGGATTGAACATGTCTTCAAATACTGTGGCTCCCTCTCTCGGACACTTAAGACCATACGTGCTTCCATCCCCATATTTACTTTGAACTCCCTGATTGTCTGATATTTGACCCAGACATGGAAACTCCAGCCTCCGTCCTCCACCCTTCCCCATCACTGAAAAGTCCCAAACACCCAATTGAAACAAACTGAAATGAACGTTAAACATATGTTCCTGGCTGAATGGTTCCAGTCTTACACCAACTCTCTTCCCAATGAAGCCCCCTTCACTTGGGCTTTGTAGTGCAAATATACGGGAGGCTCACCACTCTGTGTTTGGTCTGGATCGGGTGTGCAACTGTACGCATGTAGGTTTAATAAACAACTGGCTGCATACATTTGTGTCACGGATGTTTTATTTCTAGCAGCATCAACGCATATGCTGGGGGTCAAGGTAGAAGCGTTCACGTCGCGATCCCCGTCAGGTAATACTTGGTATTGCCTGCGAATTCTACCAAACACTTCGAGGCCGAGCTGAAAGACAACGATGTCCAGAGGCTGACCATAGTGCTTCGAAGAATCGCAAAGAAGAAGAACGCATATGCTCTAAAATATTTTTTTAATTCACGTACATATTTCGTGAATGTTTGTGTAAGATGGAAACATGTGTTAACAAATACCTAAATATTGTTTTGTTCTTAGGGTCTTCGAGGAAAGGATGGAAAACAAGGTGTCGTGGGCATCGCTGGACCTACGGTAAATACTATTGACAATTCACAACCTCCAAATGTACGGGAGCCTCCTTTACAACATACAGGTCGCAATTCCCCTTCTACAATCACAATGTCACTTTCCTACAATCTCGCCCAGGTCCGAAAGAACGTTGGTGAACAGAGTTGAACAACGTGGAAGCCCAAAATAAACCCCTCATTTGAGCCAAACGTTATCGCACCTCCTGGCTGTAATATTCTTACAAGACACTGGTTTTACCTTTAACAGCACATCTTCATAAATGGAAAATTAAGACAAGCCACGTGGCAACTGTGGCCATGCAACCCAAACTATGGACCATATCGTAAACTTCCGTAATGTGCACTCCTTCAACCGGTGAGGAACTGCAAAACTACACACTCTCCTGAAGCCCTTTCATGGCTATAAGACCATGACCGGCATTTAGTTGCTGAACATGCAGTATTGCATTATGCAAGTATACAACAGAATGACACATATACCATTTTGTAAACGGGATACGTGTCAGCAAAAAGGTATACGTCTCAGCTACTCGTGGCACTTTTTTACGTGGTACTAGGAAGATTTTTTGAGCCATAGAAATCAACAGTTGCAATACATTGTAATTAAAATCAATGACGTTGCATTATATTAATGTTTTAAAGGCAATAAGGCAGTTCTCATTTCTTTTAGCGGTCCTAAACTTTTAGTGAAAATTACGCATTCCTGTGGTGGAGGCCACAGGATGACCACTGTGGTCGTCCTATGGATCATCCAATCATCAGTCACAGAGAGATAATTGGCTGAGCCGCCTCACCAATGGGATTTAAACATGCAAACCTACAGCTGTCAATGGAGCACTCCGAACGCAGCTAATGTGCTATTTTACTATATTCTAATCCTGTCCATTTCGCTGTTTTGTTTACAAACTTCAGGGTGATGCAGGACCCAGGGGAATCACTGGAAAGCCTGGAATTAAAGGAGACGGAGTGAGTACACTGTATGCTTTATACATCATATCATCTTCTTGTAATCTAAAACACAACATCTTTATGCGTTTATGTCTAGATTCAAATTGCAGGATTTGTCGACCACCAACCAAACAAAGCCCACGTGTATTCCCATGTTTTGCATGGTACAGTTGTGAACAAGAAGTCAGTTTCTTGCACAAAACCACAAACAGTTGTTACCTAGCAGATCTCGCCTGGCCACATTGTCTCGAAAGGAACTAACGTAGAAATACATTGACCAATAAACCATGCACGTCAATCTTGTTTTTTTATTTTTAGAATTTGTGAAATACGCTGTTTTGTGGTTGACAGAGATAAAATGAAGAATGTATTTTTAGACATACGTATCTGTGCCAAAGTGATGAAAAATTCAAACTTTTCATGAAGATTTGTTTAAAATTGGCAATACCAATGTTTCACACACATACATATGGGCAGGTGTTTTACCTCATAATTTCCCATAATACCACATTTGCTTCAAAATGTCTCTTTGCCATTCAAACTAGTGTTCAAAACAATTCCTATTTATTTTATGTTTTGTTGCGGTTGTTGTAAATGTGTTTGTTCATATGGATATTTAGTGCTAGTTTTATCACTTGTATTGAAGCTTGTCCTGTATTTGTTGTTATTTACCAGGGTCCACCAGGTCCTCGGGGAAAGATTGGCTTTCCTGGACCAAAAGGAGACCTGGTAGATATATTTAATTCATTAATTATCAGTATCCACTTAATACTGTAGGGGGTTACGGTGAGCTGGAGCCTATCCCGGAAGACACAGGGCACAAGGCAGAGCTATACACTGGATTGGTTGCCAGTCCATCGCAGGGCACCTGGGGCATTGGAAGAACATGCAAACTGCACACAGAAAGGCACCCGAGCCAGACATAAAACCCTGGACCTTCTTGCTATGAGGTGGCAGTGCTACTCACTGCGCCACCGTGCCATCCCTTATTTAATTTGTTAAATTAAATGTTTTTTGCCCATCCAGAGGTGGGCAAAACACTCTTACAAATGTATTAGAAATAAAGTACCAACTACAAAATACATGGAGGCAGAACCGGTTCAGACATCACATCCTGATGATGTTAACCTTAGCCGGGAATCAAACTTAGGTTACCAAGTTCATTGTGCAGTGCGCTAACCACTCTGCCAACACCAATTCGGCCCTTTTCATATGCCTAGAGTGAGCTTTTAGAAAATGTTTATTGTTGTCTGATTTCAATATTCGGACCAAGTGATGTAAACTTGCTTTTTCAGGGCCTTGGAGGAGTCAATGGCCGTGATGGGATAGCAGGACTGCCTGGCAAACAGGTAACAAAATTAGAAGCTCGTGTTATCTGTCTTATAAAGAAGACACTATATACTGAAATAACCTAAAACCTCAACAATGAAAGTATCAATACTGTATCCAGGAAAACCTCATCGTGTCTCCAGACTGCATTTGGATGTTTAGCCAAATTCTACTAGTGAGTGTTTCGCATGTATGAAAACAACACTCGAAGAAAAATACACTCTGCAAAGATGGACTCGTAAAGACATTTACCATGCTGCCATCTCATGGTCAGCTCACAGCCAACCCAGAAGTTTGGGAGTTTTAGATCCATACATGCTCCGATAACCTTTAACCACCCTGGGCAATGCTGGTTGGTGATTGATAGGGTTCACATATCATCACTCACTGCTGATATCACCTTTGGTTGGAAATTAAACTCAGGTAATCAATTTCATAGCGCACTGCGCAAACCCCTGCACCGTTGTGTTTGATTGAAGAAGAAACACTTCACATTTTCATATACTTATTTTTGTTTACTTTTTGCAATTAAACCGGCAGTCATTGAGTACAGCACATTGTAAATATGCTAAATATGCAAATTACAATAAAAGAGTCCGTACGTTTACAACCATATTGTGAATGTTTCCCTGACTTCCAGGGTAACCCAGGAAAACCAGGAAGCGTTGGGGAGGTTGGGATCCCAGGAATTCCGGTGAGTATTCAGTGCCTACATGAATATTGTGATTGTCTGCTCTGAAAATATGTGTGTAAAATATAATAATACTGTAGCAATAATATACATCCATTAATTAATCCTCTGTTCGATGAAGAACTCCCTACATCATGGGGCTATTTAATCGTACTTCACGAGGTTGGTCACTGTGGGCTAGTGATGGGAGGGAGCCCAGGATGAGTCTAGGTAATATTTACTGCTGGTGTTTGCCATAATAATAATAATAATAGCATTTATAGAGCGCCTTTCACCCGAGGGTCACAAAGCGCTGCACAAGGCTGCGGAGAGAACGGCATGTCAGTAACATCAGGACAGATAAACTGAGAGTCACGCCACCACGATAAACCATAGGACATAGATCATAAAGACAACAGAAAAATCAAAACAATAACAGTAGCAGCCATAGAGAGCCTTCCATCCGATGGCCACAAAGCGCCGCACAAGGTAGTGGAAAGAACGACAAACCAACAACGACAGAGAACGATAATCAGACAGCGTTGAGCCGCAAAGTGGTCCTAGCACGACGGCTTGAAGGCTTTATAGAACAAGTAAGTTTTAAGACGAGATTTGAAGATGTTCAAGGACTCCGCTGAACGAATTTCCAATGGAAGAGCATTCCAGAGTCTTGGAGCAACGCTTGAGAAGGC
>JAZEWU010000004.1:12856812-12874053 GCA_036362915.1 Geotria australis
TAGCTAAGATTGAGGCTGCGTAGGATATGGCCAAGAGGTTGTAAATAGATGCTGAAGAGGAGTGGGCCGAGGACTGAACCCTGAGGAACTCCAGACATTCCCTGCCATGGCAGGGAATCAAGTCCAGGTCACCAGATTCAGAGTGCAGTGCACTAACTACCATGGCACTGCTTCCCAAATAAAATATCCTCCAAATATTGTAAATGATAACTGTAAATTGTACAGCTATATTAATTTACAATATCTAAATACAATGCTATTCGCTTATGTTAACCCCTACGTCAAGGTGAATGTGTTCAAGTTTACAGTACTGTAGTTGTATCACTTTGTTACTGTCTACATCCTAGTTATCACTATACTGATCACGAGCGCGTTTGCCACTTAATACAGAAGTGTGTGGTTCAAGCCCCCCGGCCGCCCTGGTTAATAATATTGACGGTGTGTTCACTGTAAAAAATATGCACCGTATGCTTCAGACTGGGCAGTAAAGAATCAATGACGTTACTTTAAAAGGAGTAGGCTATGTTTGCCAACGTTACGGGCCGAATGTGTTGATAAAAAAACCTTGAACATTTTAAATGCCGACCAATGCCTACTTACAGGCCAGTGCTACATTCAGCTTGTGCCACACAGGGACACCTGCCACCTGGGGGTCCCCCTGTTAGACTACAGCAGGGAAATGGAATAGCTGAGATGATCTGAGATCTAAGGAGCTTTTGTATTTTGAGGCATACAGCTGTCCTGATTCTTATATGGAAGACACTTTGAGGAGGGAGCCACTGATCTGGAAAGTCATTGCAAAGGGAATGCATTGTTAGGCCATTCCAAGCATGGCTACAATCATACAACTTTGCATTTGAGAAAAAATATCATTGCCGTTATGTTTTATTTTATTGAAGGTCTTAGTCGGACCTCTGGCAAGGGATTTATGAAATATTCACAATTGACCATCTCTTAATTCAACTTCCCTGAATATAAATATTTGTATTAAATGTATATTTGTACTTTCAGGGCTCACCCGGCCCTTCTGGAGCAAAAGGGGAACAAGGCGGAAAGGTAATTGTATTATCATCAACAATAAAATCTGTACTAACAAATCATTTGACACGTGAATACACACACGATGTGAATAGCTGCACTTGTAGAAACCACGCACACAAATGTTTATGCTCAGAGTAGCACTAAAACAAAACATTTGCCCACCAAAAATGTTGCTCAGTCAGTTTTCTAAGGCTACATTTTGTTGAACATGAACAATGGTCAAATGACTGCCCCTCGAGTGGAAATAAATGATTCTGCACATTTTCACACGAAGCTGAATGCAGTTGGCGATGAAAAGGTAAAAATTCAATGCAGGTCACTCATAGATCATAGCAAATCGTTACTTTTGACCACCAGCAAGTTGACAAACGTTTGGTCACTGCCTGAAATAGTTTTAGCGAATGTGTGTGTCTTCATCTCTAACAATCTGCAGAGCTTTACCCTGAATTAAAGCTATGCTAACCTATTCGTTTTGGCTGCCTTATGTATTCAGAATAATTCCCATGATTTATCCAGCAAAGCCACACTGAGTTTTCATGTTAGTTTTAAAGAGCATCAGGAAGTGTCCTGTTGAGATGTTTGGCCTTTAACATTCATGCGTGTTTGGCTTGTGTGAGGAAACTGGAGAAAACCCACGCGTGCTCAGATCTCTATCCTTAGACTATTAATACACGGACTGACTCGACACAAATTTAACTCGAAGGCTTTCATGACCAATGTTATACTATTGATGACTCAACACAGTGAGTGGACAGACTCGACTGCCATCTCCTGGCACCTTGTAGCCTTGCTGCCCCATGCCTACGAAACACCTAGTGTGAGAATTGCTCTTAAGAGCAGCTCTGTCGAAATAGCCGCGGTAGGTGTTTCTCCTCTCTCCTTCGCGACATTTCGCCTCCCACCTTGGAGGCATCTTCAGGCAGGCTCCAGTGTGCGAGGCCAAACGGCAAGCAGTATGGCCTGAAGTTGCCTCCAACAAGGGAGGTGAAATGTCACGAGAGAGGAGAATCGCTCGCCGTGGCGATCCTGCAAGAGCAGCTTTTAACAGCTATTCTTATACATCGAGCCATGAAAACCTACACACCTGGTGTGCACCGGTAGTCACCCATCCAAGCACTAACCAGACCCCAGCCTCCTTAACTGCAGAGATCTGATGACACTGGGTGCATTTAGGATGATGTAACTATTAACTGATGTAGGTTTTCACGGCTTGATTCATGCTGGTTGCTCTTCAGAGCTGTTTATTTCGGGAGAGCCGTGTCGTGCGCTATCCCGCTCTCCGTCGCGACGTTTCGCCTCCCACGTTGTAAGCATTATCTGTGGTTTAATCATGATCACGTTTTTGGTCTGTGCTGCATTTGTTGACGTTTGTATGTTACCTGTTTTCAAACAGGGCGATCAAGGAATATCAGGAGCTGTGGGGCCACCTGGGCCTCAGGGGAAATCGGTAATGATTCCAGTCATCTGTTTGCCGTGCATTTGTTATGCTTCCCCCAACTGCACATTTCTTTTGCCCAAATTAAGTGTTGCCATTTCAAGAGCAAGTATTCCCCAACAAAATAAATGTAACGTTGAAGTCATTATTAACCAAAAGTTAGGTACGATGTCACGATTGGTGAATGTTCTGCTAACCGTGTCGCATATCTGTAGTTTAATGCAACAATGTACCAAACTCTTTGAATAAAGGTGATGATGGCACTGCAATAAGGAAATTATTTCAAGTCTTAAGAAATACATGATTGCATGACCTTTAAAATATTTTGGAGTGAGGGGAGATGGTACGAGGGTAGATAGATGAAGGGTGGATGAAGTGGAAGAGCAGGGGTGATGAGGCCCATACACTAGGATGACCCGCATGCTCCAATGTGGCTTATCGCCTCGATTGTCTGTATAGAGATCTGGTAGATGACTGGTCCATAGTTATGATAGACCTAGACTGGAATGTCTACTCTGCCTTGACAAGGCTATCAGGGTAAAGCCACCTCCTAGCTAGAGTTCATACGGTGGAGTGGATCGGGTGCTGAACTGTCAATGGTGGGCATCTTCATCTTGTTCATTAGGGTGACAAAGGACCTCCTGGAAAAGGTGGGCCCATGGGATCAGATGGACCACCGGTACGTTTCACCTTTTTATGATTGTTTCATAAAAGTGCTATTTACAATGTTATAGTACTATTACATTCATTCATTCATTCATTTTCAGAAACCGCTTAATCCTATACAGGGTCGCGGTGAGCCGGAGCCTATCCCGGCAGACACAGGGCGCAAGGCAGGGGAACACCAAGGATGGGACGCCAGTCCATCGCAGGGCGCCTGGGGAAATTTAGTCAGTACGCCAATTAACCTGGCAGCATGTCTTTGGACGGTGGGAGGAAACCGGAGTGCCCGGCGAAAACCCACGCGGACACGGGGAGAACATGCAAACTCCACACAGAAAGGCACCCCGAGCCGAGATTCGAACCCGGGACCTTCTTGCTGTGAGGCGGAAGCGCTACCCACTACGCCACCGTGCCGCCCAGTACTATTACAGTTTAATTCAATTGTAAAATTAGTTAATACTGTAGTAGAGTCACCCATACACTCAATATTAAGGTTGGTGGATAACACAAGCTGTGAAACTCCCTTTGACTGGGCTTCGAGGTGCCATACCATGGCTTTCCAAGAGAACACGGTACAGCAAAAATGTGTGTTGCCCCCTGGCATGATTTGGGGGGGTCAGGAATTTGGCACCAGATCACATTGTGGCTGGTGCCTTTCCCACTTATCTGTGGTTCCTCCTCACGCCTGGCTTGTGGGTGAATGTGTGCGGTCGTGGACAAGTGACTTGAGATAACAAGTGGGTGAGTTAGCGAGCGTGTGATTGAACCGGGTTTATGAATATATTTATGGGCTGAATCGGCAAGCACCTGAGTGTGCCAGTTGAATGAGCCAGCTGAGCCATTTCGCTGCACTGTCTATAGCGGTGAAATGTAATGCATTACCCAATCATTACCCAAACCCCAAAAGAAAAACGTGTTGCTGATTTTCCGTTCTCTGTCGTTGTTGACATGTCGTTCTCTCCGCAGCCCTGTGCAGCGCTTTGTGACCCTCGGGTGAAAAGCGCTCTATAAATGCTATTATTATTATTATATTTAGAACCCAATGCAAAGTCAAGATAACACACCCCAGGACAAATAGACATGCCAACTGTGGATATAGTTTTGTGGCACAGTTGTATTTGTTGTGGTATCCTTGTAGTTGTGGTATTAATGATGCTGTGTTTGCTTTAAAGGGTGTTGCAGGGAAGCGTGGCATGAGAGGCCATGTCGGCGTACATGGAATCATGGTGAGTACATAATGTGTACTGATAAGTGGAATTTACTGTTGAAAATTTTAGTTTGCTGTCCATGCTTTAGAAAATATTTATGCAACGTATACTGTAATGTTGGCCTTGATCCCTCTTATGTGGCACCTAATTTCTAACACATGAATTTAAAACATTTGAATAGTTAAAATACTGAAAGTGGTGCCGGTGTGTGCTACTTGATGGTCATATCTTCAAATGTTAATCATGACGTTGTACGTTTGAAAGGACGCTCCGTCTCCGCTGCTGGCCCCAAGTCTGGAATTATCTTTCTGACACCATTTTCACTAATGATTCCTTCCACTGTTCAATTCCAGGCTCGATTCTTTCCTCACTTCATCTGCCTATGAGTGTCAGTCAGTCCGTTTTCATTTGTGTTTTTTACATTTAATTTTTACCGACTACCTCTCTCTGCGTAGCATCACACTATACTGTCAGCCCCTTTCCATCCCTGCCTTGCAGGATTTCTCTTCTGCTAAACTGTCTTCTGGGAGAATAGGCCAAAATACCCTCACTGAGGGCCTTTATAGAGCGGCCTCCCACTCTATAAAGCTCCCTTAAGTGGAGGCCTTCTCAAAGCAGTGGAGTGAACAAGAAATTGCAGTCTGCACCTTTGCCATTTTTAATGCTTTTTAATTTTCCAGGGTTCAAAAGGTAATCCTGGCTTCCAAGGTCTTCCCGGCATATCAGGACTGCCTGGGATTAAAGGAGAAAAGGTAGGAAATGCCTTATGGCACAGGAGTTTACAGTTCAAAAATATTATAATATAACAATAGCAGGAGAGACCGTTGGATCTAAATGTGTTGACAAGTTACAATGCATCATCATAAGATTTCAATACAATACTATGTAATTATTATTTTTATGTTCCATATTGAATAATGCAGTATAATGTTATCTTATACTCCAGATGATAAGATGCTCTGGAAAATAAGATGCACACCCATCTTTTGCTTTAAAATACAGGATACAAAAGTGTGCCTTATAAACTGGAGAATTCAGTATAAATCCCTCTTGCCCACAACTTCCAATATGAGGTAATTTACAATACGATGTTACTGCCTTAACATTTCAAAACGATTACTGTTGTTCATAAATTATCTTACAAACCGGCCTGAATGCACCTGTATTCATGAACGTGTACCATCGAACAACCGCGTACAAGATTCTGCTTCAACAATTCAATACAAGAATAATGTTCTTTGCTAATGTGGTCGTTGCCATGGCCTTCGCTATCATCAGGGATTCAAAAGTTTAAACCAATAATTCAAGGATAATTCAAAAATGTAAAGTGTTATGTATTTACACATCTTAATGATTGCATCGTTTCTATCCTAACAGGGCTTAACAGGAATAGTTGGAGAAAAGGGAGTCGCAGTAAGTGCATTGTGTTTTTCATACTGTAAATCATGTCTTTAAATTCCCCTGAAAGTGTACGCAACTCACGGGAGATGTCACTAGAGGGGTAGCGTTAGGGGTCACTGAGCTGAGCCTTGCACCACCAAATGCCACTTGTTGCACCATCAGTGTTCAATGTGCTCCTTCAGCTTAATCAGGAGTTACATGTGAAATAAGTTACTTCATTATCAGCACCCGCTGAATTCCGTAGCAGGTCACAGAGCCGGAGCCTATCCCAGCAGACACTGGGCGTAAGGCCCAGGATGGGACACCAGTCCATCATGGGGCACCAGGGGCAACTTAGTTAGCAGGCCAATTAACCTAGGCAGCATGTTTTTGGACTGTGTGGGAGGTCACCGAAGTACCCGTCAAAAACCCACGCAGACACGGGGAGAACATGCAATCTCCATTCAGAAAAGCACCCAAGCCAGAAATTGAACCCAGGTATTTTTTGCTGTACAGTGGCAGTGCTACTCAGTGCACCACCATTTAGCTCCTATGTAAAATAAGTATTAACTTTAATGCATTACTCTTCACTGGAAATGTATTTTGTTTTCTAGGGAATTCCAGGGATTGATGGATATGAAGGAATAAAGGGCGATGTGGTACGATACCTTTTACTTGCTATTGTCAAAATATTCAGTACAGTTCTTAGTCAAAAGTAATTGCTTGTACGACTTGTTAAACTAATTGTATATTTGCAACAGATATTACCAATTGAATTGTTTTCAGAGAAAATAGATATTGAGTGCAATACAATTACGCGTACCATATTTACTCAGCGATGTGGTGAGAGATATTTTACTCAGGATTCAAGTTAAGGAGCATCTGGCTCCATCACCCCGTCAGTGGTGATAAAATCAGTGCCACTCTGTGGGAAGTCAACACTGGCTGTTCCATGTTGAGACTGGGCCCTGTGGCGGGAATGTGGCATTTACAAATTGTATTCTCCGATCTGAACTATTACAGTGTTTCTGAATTTGATTCGTATGAATAGCACTACGTAATTGCCAAATTGATGCTGTAGAAAAATTACAACTTTATTCCAGATTTCGTAATAACGTTATTTTATGTAGTGCTTACGTTTTATTAAAGTAATTAAACTGAAAATACATTTTTTTGAAAAGTTACGTAAGATTATTAAGAATGTTTTCTACCTGTTTTATATGTAAAACATGTGAGGTATTTGTGTCACGCAGACTTTGTGTTTACTAAGTGGATGCATTTTTTGAATATTGCATAACATTTAAAACAAATTCATATTCCGGTATGTTGTATTGTGTCGTAATCTTCACGCGTATAATGCTGAGTAAGGATGCATGCTAATGTAGTATCACGCCGGGCATGCACATATTTGTTTAACGTCCATTCAAACAAAAATGAGGATGGAGCAAAATATTGTTTTAGAGTTGTGTGCTTATTTGTGTTATTTTTTATTCCTACATATTTAAACTTGTATATTGTCTTCTCTCCCAGGGGCCTCAAGGTGGATCAGGTCCTAAAGGAGATGTGAGTTATTGATCAATGCATCTCTTGTATCCGAAAATGTATTTACAATTATACCGCTATCATATTTCATCATCAGACTGCAGGCTGTAAGGACTTGTGATCTTCTTTGCGATTCTTCGAAGCACGATGGTCAGCTTCTGGACATCGTTGTCTTTCAGCTCAGCTTCGAAGTGTTTGGTAGAATTTGCAGGCAACACCAAGTATTACCTGACAGGGATCGCTACGTGAACGCTTCTACCTTGACCCCCAGGACTTGTGATGAGACATTGTGATAACTCTCGATACCTTCACAAAACACAGACAGATATAACATTGCACAGATACAGTGAGTGAGCAATAAATCAGGATTGTCAATTATTATATGTGAGAAACAAAATCCGAACACAGGAAAGCTTGGAGGAAATTGATTTCCAACCTTCAGATCAGAATAATGAAAAGTTAAAAGACCAACAGACCACAACCAAATAAGCAGCGTTATCGTACAATGTTTACACTTGCTCTTCGTGTCAGGCATTACCCTAACATATATACCCTTATCTTAGTAAACATTTTTTTACGTTGTATTTTGTGCTGGATGAAAATTTGTGCTTGGACAGACGGGGCCTGCGGGAAAACCAGGGGATCGAGGTGGTGAGGGCCCCCGCGGAGAAGTGGGAAAGGAGGGGACCCTTGGCCTTCCAGGGCCCCTGGGCCAGCAGGGCGAGACAGGGTTACCTGGGGGCACTGGCAAAGAAGGCGAACCCGTAAGAGCCTCAAACGCGATCACCGGACTTCCATCGTTCCCTTCCTGAGTTTATGACTTGTTTACCATTGCTTTGCGAGTGAAAGCTCACCTTTATTTCTATCACAGGGAAAGGAGGCAACAGATGAACACATACAGGATGTCTGCATGAGGGTGATGCAAGGTTGGTATGAGTAACTTGTATGTGATAGAATATGATACCGAGCCGGCAACTGGAAGCAGTTGCCCGTTAAATACACGAATTACGAAAAATACAAAGTCCCGTTTATCTTTAATAACATGTAAACCTGTACCACTTTTCATTATGTCATATTGTATTGATTATTGTCTTTTTTGAGGTAATCTTCTAAACTCTATTTCACACGACCCCAGGAGGTATAAACGAAATGTTGCAAAAGGCAGCCTTACCATCTTAGAGGTTGGTGGGAACTAGCCGGAGAGCTTGGTGGCTAGAAAGTCCCACCCTTTGTTAGGTACCACGCGAAGACAGGGTATATATGGGCACAACGCATTCGACCACACATTCAACTCCCGAAGAGGCCTCCAACGTGGGATGCGAAGCGTCGCGAAGACGAGGGGAGGGTGCTAGACACGGCTATCCCGAAAGAACAGCTTTGAAAAGCAACCATCATGAATCGAATTGTGAAAACCTACATCAGTACAATGTTGCAAATAATTAAGTTACACACCAAACAACCCTGAATGAAAATATATTACAATGCAATTTAAATGTATAAAATGTCCACGTAGGACTGTATCATAAGATTCTGTACGCATGGAATACATTTGCATCATTATTTTGTGAATATTGTAACTATAAGAGAAAATAGGGAAGTTTTGGACGAGAGGATCCTGGGTAAAGAGGGCTTCCGTGGCTGGCACTCCATTACGACCATTTTTCATCATCTCTTCTAGTGACATTTCCTGCCTAAGTGCATTTATATTTACAATTGTCACAGGTGGAGGAAGAAAGGACTTACTTGTTTGATATGTACATCTTTCAGAACAACTTGCTCAGCTGGCTTCTGGCATACCTCGCCGGGATCCTGGAGCCATGGGAGTTGTGGGTCCTCCTGGACCACCTGGACCCCAAGGACTACCGGGCCCCAATGGCGTCAGAGGCCATGAAGGTCTACGTGGCCTGCCTGGGCTAGAGGGTCCTCAGGGTCCTCTTGGAAACAAAGGAGCCAGAGGTTCTTTGTTTTTGTATCTTTTTGCTCTAAGTATTGCTCTGAAGACCACATCTCATGAGTAAATGACTCGCACTAATATTCATGTACATATGCAGATAATCCAATGTATCTTGAAAGATTCCTAATATTCAGGTGTAAAGATTTACTCAATGGCAGCATGCAAGAATCATATTGTCAGTCAATGCTGCAACGTAGGCCTCCAAGGCATCTCATGACAATCACCAGTCAACCCTGGTAGGACTGCACCTCCACTTGGTAAGGTTTATAGTATTAGGTTATACGAAATTACCAGCCAGTCTACGTTTTTATCTTCCATTTTAGTTCATGTAAACAACTAGATTATTCGTTTTAATAGAGTTGGAATCTAAAGCTCATATTGTCCTGTTTGTGGGGCTAACCACATCATCAAGGCTGTCCGATATTTTGAGCCTACCACTGCCTGGTAGGATATGTTATGCACAAGATCATTACGTACATAATACATAATCTCAAAATCATGTTATGTTGATCTCAATCTGTTCCTTTGTGTAAAAAATGCATGTCTACGCACTTATGCCAATATCAAGTTAATAAACATCAATATCAAGCTATTGAATATCTTTATGCCAGAAAGGGTAAAGCCTTTTTAAATATAATTAAATATGTTCGTGATAGGTTTACACATTCCTAATATCAGCATGCGTAAGTTGTTCCAGCAGGCTTACAAGATGCTATTTTATTCATTCGCTCACCTAAAAACAATGTGATTGGTCGGTTTGTTTAAATATGTGATGATCTATCTGCTGTTTGCGGCTACA
Organism: Geotria australis; assembly: GCA_036362915.1. Taxonomy (NCBI): domain Eukaryota; kingdom Metazoa; phylum Chordata; class Hyperoartia; order Petromyzontiformes; family Geotriidae; genus Geotria; species Geotria australis. The sequence continues at coordinate 12,866,835 of JAZEWU010000004.1, forward strand.
GGAATTCATGGAGAAAAAGGAGACCAAGGAGATCCAGGTTATGGGCCGAAAGGCCTACTTGGAAATATTGGACTACTAGGTACGAATATTGGACACATATCTATTCCCCTTATTCTAAGACAAAAGCTCCATGATTGAATGGAGTCTTTCTATCCTTTCTTAATTACCCCATTGTGTGTTGCAGGTAGAGAAGGCTCCCCCAGCTATGGCCGCGATGCTTTGGATGGCCCCAAGGGCCTCCCTGGACCCTCTGGCCGACAGGGACGACCTGGTTCTCCAGGGCCACCAGGTTCTCCTGGCTACTGTGACCCAGCCTGTCATGGACCCATTGCTTTCCAAGGGCCGGCTTCTGATGTAAAAGGACCATGAATAAAATAAAATGTAATACAATCTTTGACGGCAGTTATACATCATTTAAATGATCAACCGAATTAATGTGGTAAGTCAGTTTCTGCATTAGTGGAGCGTTTTTTCAGTTGATTAAAGCCAGAAAATAGTTGCTGTGATTTTGCTCCTAAAGTGAGAATTTGAAAACAACTGTGTATTATTTTGTCTATATGTCCTTAGAATGCCCATTCTTGATTTGGCATATACAGTGCTCAATTTCTGGAAGAAAAGTGGAAATATCGCAACTGCTCATACTACTTGAAGGTGCATGACAAGTGGAAAATAGAGAAAGTGCTGGAATTTTGTTCATGGTGTCTATAATTTTTGAAGTTGGAAGTATGCCTTCATTTGCAGGATACAAAAATAGAAGGGCCGAGTTTGTGACCATATTGAAAAGGTGACTTTTTCCAATTTACATATACCAATCACTGCATCTGTGTGAGGTCCTGACAAGTCAAAGATGATGACAGCTACAAGCCTTGGGATTCCACTTTCAAAGTGCACTTTTCTCAATAATACTTCAAACGTATGTTGTTTGGGTTAGAAGGCCCAAGACATGCAACCTTGGTGTCTGTACAACTTATGGTGTGAAGCAGTCAATAGCAAAGCAAGGAAAATTACTTTTAATAAATGAATCCGCGTACAGAAGACCATTCTGAAAAGCAAATCATGCTTATGTATGTTGTGATGTGTTTGATTTTGACTGCTCTCATAAATCACAGCACCAAATGTTTTTTTGTATATGACTTTCAAGACGTGATGCTATAAATAGTATTTTCACCTGGTTTACCCTCTGGTTTTTTGTCATATGCTTCTCAATGTTAACTGAATTTCCTTGGCTGTTTTTCCCCTGGTTACAATACTAACAATATCCTGAAACCTTGCATTTTAAAAACTCTTCCACAGATTTTGCTTTTCATTATTTTAATTTATGATGTCACTGTACATGCATTCACACATTGAAGACACACGTTCATTCCTAATTATCAAAGTTTAAAAACGATGCAAGCATGTACAATAATTCCATTACATTGGTAATAGCTTCATTAAAAACACAATGATAAATTCAGTAAAAGCAGTGTTTTATTTTTTGTATTGACAACCAACATAAACATGGCTTTAATACCACTATATTTTGAGAAACATGCAAAACTAGTCACTCATTAATTTGTAACTGCTAAGTGCTAATTGTAACTGCTAAGTAAGATCAAAAGAGATTCTCTTTAGATTGTGTATTTCTGTATAAAACACAAGTAAACAGCACTATTTACCATCCACTGTCTATATTATAAAATTGTACAAAGAGCTTAATGCTGTTATTATTAGCTGACTTGAAGCGTATTGTTATGTTATTTGTAAGCTTTTCTGAATCATGAGAATAGTACATGTCGCATTTTCTGTTCCAGATGTCATTCATATTAATACTCTGTGAGGTCTATACTTGTAATACATCTGTCATGGGAAGAGTGCTCATGTCATTGCATCAAGTTGTAATAACAAAGACTGAATGGCTGCTCTAGCAATGAAATCAGAAGTTGTCAATAAATAATACAGGCTTACACTATAAATACAATAATATCTGCAAAACTAAACTTGATTTATTGAGCCGAGTTGTTTTATGTGGCGTAGGTACACATTGGTTGCTAAATAAAATTGGTAATGTAGAATAGGTTTCACAATCTGATTTTACACTTGAAAAAATAATTCATTGTAGTTTTATGAAAAAAATATGATTGTGTCTGCATTGTGTGCATAATCTTTACAGCTGGATAAAAGCACCGGGCGAAGTATAGCATTTGTTTATGAAATTATTCATGATCGCACAATGTTTTAAGAAATGTCAACAAGTAAACAAACGCATTGCTTTTCAAACGAATCTCTCTTTTTATTATCAGAACAGCAATAGCACTTTATCTTGTACTTGCTCTCGTTTTTGGAGATTAACGTTTAGAATTTTTTGAGAACGCAATGAAATAATGACTCATGGGCTTTAAAGATGTCTATCTTGCATGTGATTGCTCTTTGTGTGACATACACTGAATTTCATTAGATTTAACATAATTTGAGTTAAATTGATGCATTTATGATAGTATTCAATGTTTTATTAAAGCTTGGTAGACATGCAGTGTATTTATGTTAAACATATGAAGTGTCATAACTCATAATTCACCTGAAAATTACAGCAAAGCCTTGGTTCACTTACTCATTAAGGTAAAACTCGATACAAATGCACTTATTAAACTAATTTTTTCATACTACATTGGCAGTTGTTCACAAACACAAAAAAATGAACACGGGCTTAAAATGTAAAAGTATTTAATAGAAGAAATTTTGGGCAATTAACCTTTAAATCCCCTATCTCTACATATCTCTCACGCTTCCGCCCTAGACTCGTGCTGTGAAGAATTCTTATTGCTCGAACCATCGCCTATTTTAAGGAAATGTCAGTGAGTTGAGTTTTTTGTGGATTGTGCTATTGGTGTCATGTTAGAAGCCATAGTATCCGTTCATATATTTTCTTGCAATTTTTGGAGAGATAGGAACATATGCAAATAACAGGACCCGTTACCAGTAGGTATGCCTGCTACAGGACGAGACTGCGAATAGTGGCAGCGCTTATTACGACACGGACTCAAACGACGCTATCCCTGACCAATGTCAGAAACCGAATCCTGTACAGGGTTGCGGTGAGCCGGAGCCTATCCCGGCAGCCACAGTGCGCAAGGCAGGGCTATACCCAGGATGGGTCGCCAGTCCATCACAGGGCTCCGGGGGCAATTTATCCAGTAGGCCAATTCACCTATGGCGTAGCATGTCTTTGGACTGTGGGAGGAAACCAGACTGCCCGGCGAAAACCCACGCGGACACCGGGAGCACATGCAAACTCAACACAGATAGGCACCCGAGCCGGGTTTCACACCTGGTGCCTTCTTAATTCGGGCGGCACGGTGGCGCTACTCACCGCGCCACCGTGGCGCCCGGATCTTCTTCTTTGCGATTCTTCAAAGCACGATGGGCAGCTTCTGGACATCGTTGTCTTTCAGCTTGGCTTCGAAGTGTTTGGTAGAATTCGCAGGCAACACCAAGTATTACCTGACAGGGGTCGCGACGTGAACGCTTCTACCTTGACCCCCGGCGCCCGGATTAAAATATGATTATTAGAAGTTTGTCGAACACCTGCCATATCCGGAGAGTATGCGCGCCAATTCGCTCGGCTTCTCGGGGGTTTGCAATAAGTCGATTCCGTAGATTACATAAACAGCGAATCGACACATCGTATTCTTCCGGACGAGCAATTGATTCGTGCGTTACGCAAACGTGATAATCGAGCGGTGGAATCGCGTGCGAGTTGTATCGGTTGGCTCGATTCCTTGAGTGAGGAGTAGCGGCGTGGATGCTGGGCCTCGTTGTGAGGGCCGCGCTCCTGTTGTCGGAGCGAGGAGGCGGAGGCCAAGGCCGCTACTGCTGGGAGCGCTGCCTCATGGCCACACGGGCGGGCAGGGCGCCCGGGCCTTTGCCCGCGGGCGGCCTGGACCGCAGCGTCAAGCGGGCGCTGTGCGTGGCCGAGAAGAACGACGCGGCCAAGGGTATCGCCGACATCATGTCGCGCGGCGGGTTTACGCGGGTGAGGGTTCGCGAGAAACAAACCCGGGTGTTACATCAAACTGAACGTGCAATAACACGCACCCCCCGGTGGCTGAGAGAGAACAGGGACAAATATACTTTAAAGTTAATTGCACTAACCTCTGATGTACTAACTGCGGCGCCGCTGCCCGTGGCGGCGTTTGGGCGTAACTTTCTAATCGTACTAATTCATGACGTTTTCCGTTGCGGCCGATGTCAATGCTTGTTTACACTGAGTCTCTGGCTTATTCTCTTCAGAGGGAAGGGCTGTCGAAGTTCAACAAGCTATATGAATACAACTACTCATTTAGTGGACAGGTAAGTGTGTTTATATTTGTGTTGGTGTCGGTGTTGACGGCTCATTGTATGAGAATTGCCCTTAAGAGAAGGAACGCCGGCCACAGCGATCCCAAAAGAGCAGCTTTTGACGGAAGTTGTGTTTTTATATTTGTGAAAGTTTTATTTAACAAGTCATACTTGGTGTACTGAGAAATTACAAATCTCAAAGTATGGTGCTATTTTTTAAGGCTTAGTAATATAAAATGGCACACCAAAGTTCAAGTGAGGCTTGATAGAGACGTAGATAATGATTAACGTTTCAATGTAACTTTATTCGAAGAAGGTACATGTCTACAGAGGTCGAGGCAGCTGTGCACTCGACTCTAGTCGGGGAGCAATTGACGTGCACCCGCTGGTTTCTAAATAATCAACACTGCCCAAACTCAACACATCACCCAGCATAAGCGAACCAACCTCGTGAGGCTATCCATTTGTGTAGGTATGTGGTTCAATTAATAAGACAAACTTTCAGTCATTTTATGGTATGGTCTTGTAAGTATCGAAATTCACTAACAAGAGGACGCTCCTGTCACGTGATGAAAATTTTAGGCTGTACTTTTATGCATTTATGTCATCTGTGACAAGTGCAAAACAACGATTTATCTTAACAAAATGTTTAAACAAGCGAGTTGACCGGCACTTGCTGGGAAATCTGCTCGGCATAGGAAGTCACTCATCTTATTTATCCTGACAGTCTCTGAAAGATATTGCTTTTCAAAGTCCTAGTGTTTTCTTACATGTAATGTGGCAGTGTCATTTGTGACATGGCTATTATATGCAATCATTGTCACCAGGAAGCACACAAAGGTGTGGATTAAAAGGCAATTTTACATAAACAAAACTGTTGGGCTTTACGGTGAATTTCACAACTCCACAGCAACACAACTGGGCAGAGGCATCGTTTAATCTTGCCACTCGAGTGATCTCATTGAAATGGTTGTATTTACAATGTCTAAAACAAACAATACATATCCAGGTTTTGTTTCATTTTTGGTTTTACACAAAAGATATTCATATTTTGGACAATGCACTTTTTAAAAAAAATTGTGTTTTTGTAAGGTATTTCTGTCATTGTGTTTTTCAGCAAAATGTCAATGTTGTAATGACCTCAGTGTCTGGACATTTATTGGGGTTGGAATTTGTTGCAGGTTTTAAAAACTGGTGAGTAAATTATTTTACATGTTCTGATGGATATTTAACCGAACATAAGTCTTCTGACTTGTTTTGACCGTTTTTTACCATTAATTGTTGCATATACTTAATTTCAGAAGTTACACTTAAATTTGCAAACCACATTTAGGGTTTTCATCAATAATGCTTGGAAACAAAAAGTTAATCTCTTCAATCGAACATGCTGTCTTGTTGAACAGGCGCGGCTGTCACCCTGTGGATCTCTTCGATGCCGAAGTAGAAAAATATTGTCCAAATGACTTTGTTGACATCAAGGTTTGGCTTGCATTTTTTTAGTTTTGGTGTAAATTGAACCAAGCCCATGGTACAAAGTGAACTTATGTTACCTTGGGTTTTCTATACGAAAAAGAGAGGCAGTCTGCAGGCCTCTGTGCACATTGTGTTTTTTGGGCATAAGCAGAGAGCGTATAGTTTAATCACATCACTACACGTGTGTGAGACTTGTGCAGGAAAATGATTGCAATTCAATCCTTGATCGGCAATTGTTACTACTCTCCTTCTTCTTTGCGATTCTTCGAAGCACGATGGTCAGCTTCTGGACATCGTTGTCTTTCAGCTCCTCGGCTTCGAAGTGTTTGGTAGAATTCGCAGGCAACACCAAGTATTACCTGACAGGGATCGCGACGTGAACGCTTCTACCTTTACCCCCTTGTTACTACTGATTGGAATTCATCATTGATTTTTTACTATATGGTAAATAGTGGAACCTGTTTAAAAATGGTTTGCATTCAATAATTATTTGCTGAAATAATATGTTTTCCTACAAGTTGCTCATTTGAATGTTCACATTTTACACTAATTTGTTAAGTACATTATATTTCAGTATTCTGCTACTTTGGATTGTTCCATTTAGTGCATCTTGAAGCACATTTTGTCTTCTATATGCATTTTTTTTTCTCTGCACAGAATTGCTGTTCAGTACTTTTGTCACCTTTGTACTTTACCATAGATCTTCATTTAATGGGACTTGTTCCAATGTCCATTATCCTCGTCATAAATAAAATTCACTGAATCTTATCACCTATGAGCAAAACCTATGGTGCTGGTGTGTGTGTAATGTTTCTATCATCTTTCACTAGAGAACATTGGAAAGAGAAGTAAGACAATGTCAAGCTTTGATTATATGGACAGATTGTGACAGAGAAGGAGAAAACATTGGTTTTGAAATAATTGATGTCTGCAAAGCAGGTATGAGAAATGCAGCACAGGCCTCTAGACAAATTATTGTTGTATTGGCAATATTATCCGTAGCATGATATTTGTTAGGCCGCTCCATTGTTTTTGTGTGCCACTGTCCACATTCAGTAGAAAGACAAAGCAATACCTGTCACATAATATTTTGCCCTTTTTGTCACTGAGAATTGCTCTTAAGAGCTATTCTCTTACATTGAGCCTAGAAAACCTACACCAATCCCTGTTGTCACTGATGACAACACGACTCGCTTTCGTGGATGTGTGTCTTGAGAAAAATCAAGTGTGGGAGGCTTGTCACAAATTTGGTAAATGGTAAAGCACAAGAACAGTTATAAAATGTTCATCATTGTTAACCTTGGGTTATCTGTTGTGTTTTCTTCAGTGAAGCCAAACTTGCAAGTGTTCCGCGCAAGATTTTCTGAGATTACTCAACAGTCTATTCATAACGCGTGTAGAAACCTGGTGCTCCCTGACGAGAATACGA
>JAZEWU010000004.1:12874154-12886870 GCA_036362915.1 Geotria australis
GGCACGGAAGGGCATATAATAAGTCACTGTAACATGAATAATGATATGCAGAATGTTACCTGAGAGACTAATAATAGTCAAATAAATTATATTGCAATTTTGTCATTCCCCTGTAAAAAAGTTACTCTTTAATTATATAATATCACATGCCACGCAGTCCCCATTTCATATTGTACTGACACTAACTAATGTGGCATTGTTTTGGTGCTTTCAGTGGTATTTTTTCATATATTGTTGTTTAATACATCTTAATAACAAAATGCAATATAAATAACATCACAGGCTGTTAAATGGCTAAATTTCGTCTTCATGGAACAACATGGTTAGGAAAATATCTATGTCATGATAACCCACCTCTGAAGTAGCCCAGTATTTTGAGGACACGGTATATGGGACTATTACAGTTCTTCTATTTTGCATTGAGGCGTTTTTAATAGAATAATACTTGGCATATTGTGTAATGTTTTAATGTTGAAACATATTACATTTTATTTTTTACAAGCGTTTGTTTTGTTTTTATCTCTTAGGTGCCGCGTTCACTCGATTCCAGACACTGCGGTTACAAAAGATTTTTCCAGCATCTCTTGCCCACCAATTGGTCAGCTATGGGAGTTGCCAGTTTCCAACACTTGGTTTTGTAGTTGAACGATTCAAAGCAATTCAGGCATTCATTCCAGAAGCCTTCCATCAGATTAAGGGTAAGAAAGCTGGGGGTGTGTCGTTTAATCCAGTAGGCGTATGTGTGTGTTATCAGATTTGTGTGTTTTTTATACTGAGGTGCAGCTTACTTTGAATCTTTAGAATTGGTATTGGCTTTGGATTTGTGTTGATATAATCTTATGGTATCCTTAAGGAATTTCTTAAACAGATTTTGATTTTAAAGCCTTGGTTCTTTACAAAGGTCTTAATCCCACATTAAGAATATTCATATTGTTTTAAATTGTGAGTATGCAGTACAGATAATTCCAGAATTTTACATCATTTGCTGTTTTTCTGAATAAATCATATGCTGTTTTTCAGACCTGGCATTAATCATAACTATACCTACAGTAGTATTGTCAGCTGCAAATAAAATTACAGTGTGGTAGCATTCCATTATGAATTACACAATTACAATTCCTATTAAACCCAGGTATAGATGTTTACACAATATAAGAGTTTGAGAATGTGTGACCGGTTAAATGTATGACATATCATACAATATATGGGCAGGACAATTGTAACTGATGTAGGACATACGTGTATATACAGAGGAAACCAATAATTTTGCGTAACTTTAATTTAAAATTTTGCCTTGTTAATATGTTGTGAATTACCCATGTAGTTACACACGAGCATGAGGATGGACTGGTGGAGTTTCATTGGAAGAGAAACCGTCTGTTTAACCACACCGCTTGTCTCATTCTCTACCAATTGTGTATTGAGGTAAGAGATTATACCTGGTCAGTTTAAGAGGTTTTTTTTTCTCCCATAAAACAATTCGTGGTGGCACCGTGAGTAGGTCCCGGGTTTCATTCTGGCTTTAGGTGCCTTTCTGTGTAGAGTATACATGTTCTCCTCGTGTACCAGGTGCCCCAGTTACCTTCCACAGTCCAAAGACATCCTGCTGCCTATGTAAATTGGCTTGGCTAAATTGCTCCCAGTGCCCTGCGATAGATGGTGTCCAATATTGTGTATCGCCCTGCCTTGCACCATGGGTTTGCTGGGATAGGCTCCAATCACATCACAACCCTCTACAGCATTAAACGCGTACTGATAAAGAATTAACAAATGACAATTCTCAGTTGTCCAATCTGTATTTTGACATACGTTTTAGAATCCTACTGCTGAAGTTTTAGAAACAACATGCAAGCCGAAGAGCAAGTGGAGGCCACAGCCTTTGGACACAGTGGTGTGTATTGCAACCTGAGCACATGCAGTGCATAAGTGATATGTGATTAAAACAATTATATTTGTTACATTAACACATGTGATACAGAAGATCTGCTTTCAGCCAACATAGATTTTTAGAATTGGTGTACAGCTGTATTATATCACTAAACTATGGCATCCCCATCAGAGGATGAGAATACCAATACACAAAGGCATATCAAGTGACTAACTCAACCTATGATTGTCCATTTTTAATTATGTAGTAGAACGCGTTTCATTCTCATGAATCATAATTCCATAAAGAGACGTTACTGCTATGCAAATAAACGTATACTACTTGGCTTCCCAAAACATTGTCTGGATTTTACTTATCCCTGTGATCTCATTTATTTTTCACATTGAGGGGCTGCCCCTTTGCCTTTGCCACTGCTATAAACTGAAATATAATTCTGTGTACACATTTAAATAACAACAAGAGTTTCCGCTTAAATGCTTCTAATGCTGTACAGAAACTATGCAAAGGTTTATGTTCAGCATTGGTAACAAGGCAGTCGTGTCAAAGTTATTCCTGGTGCTGCTTTATCCACTAATCTAAAAAATAACACAACTGTTAATTCAAATTTCACAACTGTAATAAAACACAACTTTGAGAAATGAACATGTATTTTTATACTGTCGTTTTATTCAGGAAATGGAGAAGCTGGCATCTCGAAAGCTGAAAATCAATGCGAAAGAAACAATGAGGATAGCCGAAAAGCTATACACAAAAGGGTAAATCATGTTTTTGTAAATTGATCATTGTTAACCAATTAACCTTAAATGCTATGTCAATTTAACACATATAGATGATTCTGCATGAGTGCTTGATGTAAATTCTAACGATGCTCTGAAAGAGCTCGAGTTTATTGTAGGCACAGGTGGCACAGTGGTACGTGCACAATGCTATAACTATGGAGCCTGAGTTTGATTCCGGCCATCGTTAACATCAAATGGGAGTGCCTTCTTAATCGGTTCTTTACCCTGCAATACATCAGCAACTTGCACTAACTAACCAGCATGATGAAGTATGAACAGACAATTCCCATGAATGACCTGGTGTTCAAAGTACATCACAGTTGGTAAATCACATGTGGTTGTATTAAGTGTGAGTACTCCCACCTCTATTACGACGTATGGCTAGTATGGAAAAATGGACCACGTATCATCTAGACTCTAGAGAGAGTCTCTTGAGTTCCACGGGTGGAGGTCCTTTTACCAGCAGTGGCATGAGAAAGCAACTGCAAGGAGGAAGCCTTTGTCTTGTTACAAATTGATATGATAGGTTCACTGACTACAATTTTTACTGCAGGTTCATTAGCTATCCACGAACAGAAACCAACGTTTTCCCAAAAGGCATGAATCTTGCCGATTTGGTTGAGATGCAGACACAAGATCGAAACTGGGGTCAGTTTGCCCGAAGCCTCCTTGAAGTTGGACCAAATCCAAGAAATGGCACAAAGTCTGATCAAGCCCATCCTCCTATCCACCCAACGAAATACACTGCAGAACTGAATGTGAGTAAATGATGTAGGTGTCTGTACCAAGGGATGGTAATCAGGAGCGGGTTCACAACTTGTTGCAGAGGTTGCAGAGGTTGCAGAGGTTGCAGATTCGAATCTAGCGGCCAGTCATGGCTATTACTGCAGCAATAATAACAGTAACAAAACACGCCATTTGCTTCGTTGTAGATATTAAACATCCCCTGATGTTATTCAATATAGTAGGTAGGTCATTATGTGCCGGTGTCAGGGTCCCAATTTTTGATTAATATAAAAATTACCAGCAAAACACTTAATTGGTGTTATACATAGCCATCATCACCTACTCACTGACATACAATAGTAACCCAGGTCACTTCTAAATTGAGTTCTGATCTGGGTAAATAACATAAACTTGAAGCTATGCTCAACATAAAGTACTGCCTGTGACTAAAATATTCCTGTCCATGCTTCGGCATGGACAGTTTAATCTGTAAAGTGGTATAATAATGTCTAGTGGCACTACTTCAACTAATAATGCGTCTGTCTTTTTTATTCATTTAGGGAAACGATCAGCGCTTGTATGAATTCATTGTTCGCCATTTCCTGGCCTGTTGCTCCCAAGATGCACAAGGACAGGAAACCACAGTGGAAATAGAAATTGCTGGAGAGAGGTTTTTAGCAAATGGCCTCATGATCACAGCTCGGAATTATCTGGATGTTTATCCTTATGACAAATGGAATGCTAAGGTAATTACTTACAACTACCTCTTTATCTTTTTGTGTTTTTTTTTTATCAGGCCCCACGATGTGTAGTGTAGTCTCCAACTGTATGTAGTCACTGCCTCTCTGGCTTCTCTATTTGTGTTCTAAAGAAGGGCCATTTCCAGAAACTTTGCTTATATGTGTTTTTCTTTTAAGTCCACAGTGATGTTGACAAATGTGTTGAGTCTATTTTGTATTTGTGCTTCTGCAGCACTGCCAATGCAGCATCACCAAATAATGTGTCTACATTTGTAACTAAATGCTTTGTAAAAACATCAGACAATTTAATTTGTTATTAGACAACCATATAACAACACTACATAACTTCATGGTAGTTCGACTATAACAAGGTACACGTTTGTGTAGACACTGATCCCAACCTTTCATGCTACAAAGTTAATCTCGAAGTAATATTTTATCACTGTGAATGTTTCTTATGTTATTCATAAATGTTAATGTTTTGTTTTATATGTTTAGGTCATCCCTGTTTACACTAGAGGAGTGAAATTTCAACCCAGCAACATTGAAATGACTGATGGGGAAACCAGTCCCCCGCAGCTTTTGTCTGAAGCCGATTTAATTTCCCTCATGGAAAAACATGGAATTGGTTAGTTGCATTTACAGTGCCAGTTCTAAGTAATGTACACCTTATTGATTAAACGGAGACTGTTATACCTGACACATAACGTTGGGAATATGTAGCGGGACGGTTGCGTTCCAAATGACAGGCTTCCACAGTCAAATAACACCTGGCAGTGATAGTCCTGGTCCTTGGTGTAGAGGCGCAGGTTGCAAATTGCGCTAAACATTAACCCACTTGCTGTACTGCCATAACATGGTCACAATCCAGGAGATAGCGATTTTGACACCTACTGTGGGTAGGAAGGATGTTTCACGAATTTGTGTGATCCACTGATGCTTGCCTTCACAGTGCCAGATTACAGGCATGGGCCAGCAGTATGCAATCTATCTTGAGGGTTAAAATATCTGTATTGTTAAAGACTTTACTCTGAAACAAGTTTTAAGCCAATCTTGTTACATGCATACAAAGTTTTGTTAAGTTAACAAAAAAATTAATATTTAGGACTTTTACCCAATCAGTGATAATTAAAGTTCCATTTGCTGATTTAGTTGGTGTTGTCTGTGTTCAAAATTACAGGTACAGATGCAACACATGCAGATCACATTGAAACCATCAAGTCCAGAATGTATGTTGGGCTGACTCCTGCACAAAGATTTCTCCCAGGAGAGCTTGGAATGGGGTTGGTGGAAGGTCAGGATTTCAATTGTTGCGTGATTGTCATTTTTCTTTTTTGGGTTTGTAATGAGTTCATCCTAAGACTGAGTTGGTACCGCTGAGATTTAGATATTGAATTTGGGCAGCCACTCAGAATAAACAAGATTGTCAAATAAAGCCAGTGGAAGCTCTCATTCTGGTCACGTGTTAGACAGAGACATTGATCAAATGGGGGTATTTTCTCACTTGATTTGGCCCAGCTCTGCAAAATAAAACATTTATTAAATTTATGACGTGGCAAATCGCTCTTTACATAAAACAGCATCGTATAGTGTTGGGGAAAAGAGGCCTATTGAAGTAATTCCATGTGTATATCTTTAAAGCCTGTTCATTGAGATGTGATTGCAACATGGTAAAATTCTTATTTTCTAGGCTATGATGCGATGGGCTATGAAATGTCGAAGCCAGACCTTCGTGCCGAGTTGGAAGCTGCCCTTAAGCTAATATGTGAAGGGAAAAAGAATAGCACCACAGTTTTGCAACAGCAAATACAGAAGTATAAGCAGGTGTTTTTGGAAGCTGTTGCCAAAGCTGAAAAGTAAGTGTAATTCTTCACACTTGCAGCACAAAACCGCCTGTACCTAGCCAACTCAATTTGTCTCCAGTAAGAAATGTTGCTTGATTCATTAGACACACGTCCATGATACATAGCAATGGGCAAATTTACAGGCGTTTTGTTTGTACCCAGTGAGTTTAAGCACCCCCTTGTTCCTTCACCTACCCTTCTAACCCCAACGCTCGTGGATCCATAGCCACTGGGGACTGGGGGCCTTGGTTTAGGTGCATCATGCCTTGTGGGGAGATTGATCATACTTCACCATGCTTATCAGTGCGTGTCAAAGGGAGCATACTTTGTATCACTTCTCGTCAAATACCTGAGTGGTGTAGGCACCCCTCGCCAGTATAACTACTCCGGCATATAAGGTACTCAAGGCTCTTCGCCTGAGTCAGGCAGTGCTGCGTTGAACGGGAGCAGTTCGGTAACACATGTTAACGCTCTCTTTTAATTGTAGGTTGGATGAAGCCCTATCACGTTACCTTGGTGAACCTCAACAGGATATTGGGGTTGAAGAGATTATTCCCAAGAGGTTAGAACCAGTGAGAAAATGCCCACAGTGTAAAAGCAACATGGTGCTGAAGCAAAACAAGGATGGCAAGTGAGTACAGGAGTCCTGCATCACTTATTCAATTCAACTCAACTTTATTTGTCAACTCTACCATACAGGACATAGAGAGAATCGAAATACCGTTTCTCTCAGACCCCGGCGTTGTTTACTGTCGTTGCTGCTGGTTCCCTTTACCATAATGTGACTGCTATGTACAATTTTCGTTTTTAATTTGTAACTTTTCTGTAATGTTTTGACAGGTTCCTGTTGAGCTGCCTGGGTTTTCCAAACTGTAAAGCAGCAGTCTTTTTTCCTGAATTTGTTTTAGATGTGACCAGAGATGAGAGCATCTGCCAGTTTTGCCATCCAAATGTAATACACAGGTAAGTGAACACTTTGTTTAGCAGGTACTGTGTTGTTTGTTATGTCTTTTATGGCTCTGCTATATACTAACCTTTAAAAAAAAATATTCTTAAGAGGTGACCAGGTGGCTCAGGAGATAGAGTACTGAGCTAGGACCGTTAAAGGCATAGGTTCAAATCCAGGCAGAAATCTCATTATGAAAACATTTGTCAAGTGCACTGCCTTGATGGTATAATCCGGGTCACCACTGATTTTCATAAAACTATCCATCCACTGTCAGAAACCACTTAATCCTGTACAGGATTGCAGTCAGCCGGAGCCTATCCCGGTAGACACAGGGTGCAAGGCATGGCTATACCCTGCATCGGACGCCAGTCCATCACCCACCGGGGGCAATTTAGTTAACAGACCAATTAACCTATGCAGCAGCATGTCTTTGGACTGTGGGAGGAAACCGGAGTGCCCGGCGAAAACCCACGCAGATACAAGGAGAACATGCGAACTCCACACAGAAAGGACCCCACCCTTTTACATCTTTTTTTTAATGAGAATCCTGGCCAAACCTCACACATGCAAAATTATTCTTTATTTTAAAAAACACTATTTTGGAGCAAAACCTCCTTAAAGCATTGTACAGTATTATATTTTAATGAGAAGTGGAATCCTATCATTAAATATTTACGTATGTTACATTTATTGCCATATTTACACGTGAAATTTGTCAAATGGGCTTAAGGTTTTTAATTTTAACGGTGTGGTTTAATTAAAGTTAACATTATAAATAATAAGTACAGTTTATTTCTATGAATAATATAGTTTTCTTTTTTATCGCAAACTCTGTTGCATGTCATACTAAACAGCTTTGAGCTATTGATGGTGCATATTTGTCGCATTAGTGTCTAATATTCACGGATCAGAGTTGTTTAACTTGTGTTGTCTTCTAGCGTGTGTCAGGCACATTCATGTGTTGACTGAAATAATTTATTGCAATTGCGTATTGATTCATGATATATGTGTGATTGCATTCTAGGTTAAAATTCAAGTTCAAGAAAAACTCTGTAATTCCTTTCACACCTTTGGATTATCTTGGATGCATTGGTGGCTGTGATGATGTCATTAAAGACATAGCGGATATTAGATACATGCGACCTGCAACAACAACTTCCATCCAGCCCCGTCAAAATCAACCTTCTACTGTAGTTGCGCCGCAGAGAGGTATACACCAGCCTTCCAACACATACAGGCAACAGCCACCAAAGCATGTGGCTCCACCTATGGCTGTGTTACAAAGCTCTCCTGGAAGTCATGAAGAAAATGCTGTAGTCTGCAACTGTGGAATTGATGCTACCCTCCTCACTGTAAAAAAAGAAGGCATCAATAAGGGGCGAATGTTCTACAAGTGTTCGTCAGGTGGATGCAACTTTTTCCTTTGGTCAGATCAACAAGATAGTGGTTATAGATCTACACAGAGCAACCAAGGTACCCCTCATTCAAGCACTGTGTCTGGGAGAGGCCACGACGAAGTTATGTGCTCTTGTAACAATCCAGCTGTAATGCGCACCAGCGTAAAGGATGGACCGAACAAAGGTCGCCAGTTTTACACTTGTCCAAAACCTAGAGATGAGCAATGTGGATTTTTCTTGTGGGTGGTTGATGAACCTTCAACTTCGGGTATGTATATTTAATAATAATAATAATAGCATTATGTGTTCTTTTTCCAAAAATAAAGCTTCCACAAAAGTGATGGCCATGCTATTTCAGTCACATGGATAATGAGTATTGTGTGTTCATATTGTATGCTCAGTGACTAAAACGGATCAATATTGTATTGTTCCAGTATACCATTTAAAAGGGGGTCAAGGTAGAAGCGTTCACGTCGCGATCCCTGTCAGGTAATACTTGGTATTGCCTGCGAATTCTACCAAACACTTCGAGGCCGAGCTGAAAGACAACGATGTCCAGAGGCTGACCATCGTGCTTCGAAGAATCGCAAAGAAGAAGACCATTTAAAATCTACTGAAGTGTAAATATATTGGAGAAATTTGTTAATTCATACTGTGGCATAAAACGATTATTTGGTTTTAAAATATCAGTAAAACAATGATTTACACAACACTACTAAAACAAAATGTACAGTATATAATTTCAATGTTTACACTTTTATGAACCCAGTGACCTGAGTTTGACATCTGGCCTTAATTAATATCCATGGTGAGGGACATCTGAACCAGCTCTGGGCTCCTCTTTCACCACCCCTCACTCCTCACTAATTTGATAAAGTATGGTCAAATAACCCCCTCGATCCAGCAGTGGATTGACAAAGGGATTTAAATGATGATATTGTATTTTGTTTGCTAAATAAAAGTGCAGATACAATTATTTCGTTTTACATTCATTCTATATAGCAAAAAGAAAAGGTTTAAACATTTGTGGTGGGTTAAATGTGTCAATTTGATAGTTATTGTGGAATGCGAACAATATTGAGGTTTTGTATAGTTCATGCTTAACCTGTGCCATTATCATGTTTGTGTGTAAGCAATACATTGTGTTTATCTATTGTCTTCTACTGACAACGCAGTGTATAATTGTAACTTATTTTGCAGTGCATTCTGTTGCAAGACCTGCGCCTCAGCCTCACAATGCAAGACCCACTTCACACAATGGAATGGCTGGCGAGAATACCAGAGTCAAAGCCAAGAGAACTTGTGGAATCTGTCATCAACCTGGACACAGAAGGACAACTTGTCCTATGAACAAATGATTGTTTCAAAATAGTAAAATCACACTTCTCTTTCATCAGCACATTACTGGATGGGGGCCTCTCCACATTGTATGGACCATGGTGGTTATTTAACCACAATTCATGCTGGTCATTGCCCCGTGCTGAAGATGGAAGTAAAAATACCGAAGATTAGAAGTGAAGCATAGTGCAACAGTTTACTTTGCTGCACTGCCCTCTGCTGACAATATATCCGCGTAGCTGCCGACAACACCTGTTTTTATGCATTTTGTTAGTCCGTGCTCTATCCAAATTCACTCTTGCTTACCTTTCGTGGTCTGACAGGCTCCATCCACCTTGGTGATTTTGTGAGACAGTAAATCACACAAGTGTTACATTTGGCCAGTTAAACAGATTCATGCAAAATTCAAGGTATCCTTGAAAATGTTGTTTTACAATGCTTTACTGTACATTCCAATTCAGAAAATACATTTTTACAACACTTGAATCCATCAGGGAAAGTATGATGCGTGTACATTTTAGATTTTACTATTATAGATATTCTGAGATAAACGTAACCACAGTTTATGCGATGTAATATATATGTTTAGTGATTGCTGTACTCTACGATTGTATTTTTTGTTACATTAAAACTGTTAATATGCACGAACAAACACGGGGCAGCTATTCGTGTTGTATGGGGGTCAGCGGATTTATGCCAGACGTCTTCCGCAATCGGAAAGTTAAATGTTCCACGGATGCATCAGGCCTTGCGAGGTTTCACTTGTTCTGTAATTATTGTACTGGCTTTTTGGCCTATTTCCCCACGTGTAGATGCGACTGTTTGTGGGTGCTTGGTTGGGGAAGGGATAATGGTTTTCATGGTGCATCTTTTGATTAACTGATAGTGAGTGACCATGGTTTTGCTGCTGATTTCGAGGTTTTCACAGTATCCACCATGGCCCATGTGTAGAGACAGTCATTGGGATTGCAGGTCTCCGCAATTAAAACCAAATCTAAAAAATCCCCGCTGTCTGGCTCACATCCATTCAGCTTTGAGAACATAACGTATTACATTACTTTACTATTTGTACACTTTTTTTCTTCTTGAATAACGCTGCTGTTTTTGCCTTGATTTCTATCTGCTTCATGCAGTACTTTATTCTCCCGGTTTGTCTTATTGGACATTGGTGACCCCAGGCAGGTCACTTGCAAATTACCCTATTTCCATCCATTGCCAGAAACCGCTTAATCCTGTACAGGGTCGCGGTGATCCGGAGCCTATCCCCGCAGACACAGGGCGCAAGGCAGGGGCTATATACCCTGGTATCTTGAAACTCGATGACGTAAATCGCCGCCGTCCCTTGAGTGAGAAAGACCGCGGTGCCTCCGGTCTTACGGCTGTAGAGACGCGGCCATGTCGGCCTCCCTGGTGCGACGCGGACTCGAGCTGATTCTCGACGACGAAGCGGCCACCCCGGCCTCCACGGCGCCACGCAAGGGTGAGAAGACAGCCTCGCGGCCTCGCTCCCGGGCGAGAAGGTCACGGGTCCGCGCTGCGCCTGGCCACGGCCGCCCACGCCGCGTTGCTTGTGTACAGTACATGTGGGGCCACGCTGTACGCTACAGTACTGGCTACTACTCCAGTCTGTTGGTATTATTTAACAAATTTGGACGGCTTTGCTAAAAGATTTAAGAGTGTTTTTTTATTAATGCACTTCGATGTAGGTGTTACGCGGTCGTCATAAGTAGCCTTTGTCTCCACCGCTGCATGGAGGCCTCTCCATGCGCGTGTCCATACGCGTGTGGTGCTGGAGATCTTGGGTGCTTGTACTACACTACCACTGCAAACTAGTATGTTTATTTGGGATTGTCTCTCTCAGGGAAAAAGAAGTCTGCTGATCATCCAGTACAAAGTATTTCGAAGACAAGCAAAAAATTAAAGAAACTTCAAAAGAAGCAGATGCGTAACCAACCAACAGTAAAAAATAAAAGTGTAAAGTCTGCCGTAGGTAAGTGTGCATTATATTGTGATGACAGTTGCATTATTCTGGGAATTACAAAAATTGTGATAAAGATTGCAAATACGGTTATGGGAGTTCATACATTATTAGCAATACTGGGCCTTTATGGCAGCCTGCGGCCGCCTAAGCGAGATCCGTGCTGACCACTAGATGGCGATGCACGGTAGGGAGCAGCATTGCTACCACGTTATTTGTCGACAGACATCTCTAGAAAATCAGTTTTTATTTAAGCTGGACATTGGTTGACCGCAGAGCTATGCAACTCTTTAACATACTGTACTGGGTGTACATGGTTAACTGGTCATTGTGGATATGTGATGGTCGGATACGATTTTGCACTGTATAATTCTTTTTTTTGCAAATGTTAATGTTATATTTCGTGTATATTTTGTAGAGGAATATATACGACGAAAGAATGTCAGTCCTTATAAAAGGAATTTGGAATACCTGCTGAAGAACCAGAGCTCCTCTTCAATAAAAATTACACAAAAGGTACTCATCAAGGCTCGAGAATGTTCACATTGTGGAGAAGTAAACAAAACATTTAATGAACATCTGTATTTGAAGGAGTCATTAAAAACATGACGTGTTTTGTTATCTAAGTGGCAAATGTATTTTTTTATATCTCAGTGAAATAAAGCCGATTTAATAATGGTCTTTAAATGCTATTGTAATGGGCATAACCCTGGATTGCGAAGGTGACGAAATAATGTGGTAGCAATGCTGCACCTAAAACATGCTTTTTAAACACGATTAGGATATAATTATTTTACATTAAGAAACTGTTAAAATAACCATTTAGAAGTAAACATCCTTAGGTTATGTGATGGATGGTGCCAGTACATTGCTTCCACTAACCAAATTTGTTTTTTGTATTTTATAGATTGTGGCACAAAACCGAGGAAGAAAGTCTAAAGACAAACCTGTGGATAAAAAGAAGCCTGTAATTAAGAAGAGCCTCTTTTCTGATGCATTGTTCAGGAATTTTCAAAAAGAATATTTTGGCAAATAATGTAGTTATGGTAGAGGTTTTTTCTCTTGCTTGGTGTTGCA
>JAZEWU010000004.1:12887964-12917244 GCA_036362915.1 Geotria australis
CGTTGAGGGTCGGCTGGGGATACGTATGTGTTACAGTTTGCTTCATCGCTGTACGGTACTTGTGCTTTTTGTCATTTCGCTGACGCCAGGTCACTTGCTAAATGAGATTCGTACTGGTCTCTCGAGCTCTCGTCTGCTTTTACAAAATAAACTTGAAACTCGAATTTAGACGGATGGCCGCAATCGGGACAGAGTCGCGAAAATCACAAACATCGATTCCGGCCCAACGGGTCGATCCTGTACGATAGTGTGAGAATCGATTACTACGACTCAGTCACGGGATCGATTCCCTCCGACTGCGGAACTCGTGTCCTCCGCAGTCGGTGTCGCCCAATTGGGGCGCGGGGCGACTCCTTGTAATCGATAATGGACTCAGAACCAATGGATAAACGTTAATTGTCACAGCAGAAAATACCCAGTGAGCATGCAAGCTCTTTACGGGATTCCTGCGACACAACAAATACGCGAATTGACGAAAATAAAAATCAATAAGCATTTTAACTGAGTCGGCAGCGTTACGCTCAAACGCACGCAGAAGTGAGGAATCGACTCCAAGCGGCCGGGATCTAATCGCCACACTCGATTCCGGATCGCACTGTCTGCTCGTGGAGGCTACGATCATGGCGACTTCATCTGCGCTCTTCGTCTGCCTGGGTGAGCAGAAGGACCGGGTGTCCTCCCCACATGGCGCTCGCCGTCGCTCGCCGCGCCCTGTCTCAGCCGTGCCGGTGCACAGCTGTGGTTTCACCCCGCGGGCATCCCCGGTAGGAGCTGGCCCTGTAATGGCGCGCCCGACTTGGCTTCTCGTCGGTGGCTTGTGCGGGCGTCCCGTCACTCCGCTAGCCCGAGGCGATGAGGGAGTGGATGGGGGCGAGGTGGAGGAGAGAGGCAGGAGTGAGGGACGAGTGTAATGGGGGAGTGAGGGATGCGTGTAATGGAGGAGTGAGGCAGGAGTGAGGGGGCAATGAAGGAGGAGTGAGGCCGGAGTGAGGGACGAGTGTAATGGAGGTGTGGGGCAGGAGTGAGGGGTTAATGAAGGAGTGAGGGGGCAATGAAGGAGGAGTGAGTCAGGAGTGTGGGGGGAATGAAGGAGGAGAGAGGCAGGAGTGATGGGGCCATGAAGGAGTGTAATGGAGGAGTGAGGGGACAACTAAGGAGTGAGGGCGCCATGATGGAGCAGTGAGGGACGAGTATAATGGAGGAGTGAGGCCTCTAGTCGTTCTCTTGTCGAATGAATACCTTTGATATTGAATGAATACGTGCGCGTTATACATGTAAAATTATTATTACTATAGGCAGGCGTGAGGGGGGAAATGAAGGAGGAGTGTGGTGTAAGGGGTGCACGGCTCGTTGGATAACACCCGGCGCACTACGGTCAGAGTCCCCGTGGGATTCTCGCTCCAAGCAGAGGCAAGTGTAATTTACTGAGAGAATAGTTATTAAAGCTTTGGCGATAATTACAATAATCACTGCGTGTTGGTGTACTCGGAAATACATGTACCGCGTCTTGAGACGCTGCCAAGAATCGTTGGTCATTTCTGCAGGCCGTGGGTATTGTCGATTCTTCGAATCAAATTTAGATTTATTGCGTCGAATTGCGATCTGTATTAATCCAGTTTTCCATTCAGTTTCATGTCACCCTAAACAGATCCCATACTGTAGATGTTAACTTTACAGTCAAACCTAACCTATTAAAACATGCGAAAACTACAGTAGGGCGGCACGGTGGCCTGCTACTGCCTCATAGCAAGACGGGCCTGGGTTAGATTTCCGGCTTGGGTACCTCTGTGTGGAGTTTGTACGTTGCCCCCGTGTCCACGTGACCTTTCGCCGGGTACTCCGGTTTCCTTCCACAGTGAAAAGACACGCTTCCTAGGTTAATTGTCCTGACTAAATTGCCACCGGGTCCCCTGAAATGTTGTAACTTGTTTACTTCTCCCCGCTGGACAACTGCTATAAATGGCTACATCACTCAACGGTTTCTTCCAGCTTAAATAAAACATGGACTGACTCACGGTACTTAATGGAAATCGCTTACAAACACACCCAGCCACAGTGTTAGATTGAGGAAAGGGGTAGAGTGAGGTAGGTAGAACTTCCTAGGAGGTGCGGAGCGAGGTTCGGAACCCGTGGGGCACGATCGCTCACCCAGCACGAGGACCTGGGGCCGCTGTTCACGAAATGGAAAATATCAGGTCCAAGTAATGTACTGTAGTTGTGGCACCAGATCAAAGTCGTAACCCAAGCCAATGGAGGTGCGTTGCCTGCGGTGTTATAAGTGTCCCGTTGTGGGTTTGGCGGCCTCTAGTGGTGAGTGAGTCAATGCTGCTTTCAATCACTAAACCGATTTAGAGACAAAACCGTGCGAAATTGTCGCAATTAGATTTCCTTAACTTAAGATAACGTAACCCATAGTACTGTATCAACGTTTTTTATTACGTTTTTGCCACGTCTCAATTATGACTCGTGGTGCAGTCATTAACGCATTAACGTTGACCACATATTTGTGTGATTTGATACCGGGTTATAGTCACCCACCTGTCTTGGTAAAGTGAGGTTTGCAGAATGCATGATCGGCCCTTCAGTCTGTTGAGCAATCTGCCATACCAAACGTGGGCACACTACAAGACCGGCCCAACCACCTGTGAATGTGGAGAAGCAGACCATACTATGGAACACTGCCTTGTCTGTGCTCTACTACCCAACCTCTGCAGCTCAAAAGACCTTGCGGAGTTCAATGAAAATGCAAGGGGCTGTGTAAGAAAATGGGAAACTGTAATTTAACCATCGCGCTTCGAAGAATCGCAAAGAAGAAGAAGCTACTTTGTGATTTTGAATCGAGTATAAGACATTGCAAAATTGCGACCGTGTATCCTAATGTTAATGTCATCTGTTGTACTTTCATTCAAGGTAACATCTGTCGCTCGCCTATTGCGGAAGCTGTCTTCCGCAAGATGGTAACAGAGCAAGGGGTGGCCGATAAGGTATGTTTACAGAACATGTCAGTACTTTTCGTCGGTAGCTACTGATTAAGGGATGGAGAGTTTTTGAAAAACCAAACGTTAATAGAATAAGGCAACATCACAATGTTTCTAAAGCAGTATTGAATCAGCGTATGTTACCTGTTATGACATGGATCAGAAATATGGACATTGAGAAAAAATATTGAACGGTAAAACATAGTGCAACGGATCTTGGAGATATTCATGCTTGGATATAAAATGCAAGAAATAAATACCTGGTTTAGAGAACATATTCTAATTATGGATATTATATTGATCGTATAAAATCGAAGCAAGTGAGAGGGACTGGGCAGGACATTTGCTAGATTATTTACTGCAAACCTCCTCCAACAGCTTGATTGCTCACGATACTGCTATTGGAAGGGCCTCCACTAGAGGGAGCGCTAGACGTTGTTTTCTCAACTCACCTATGTTAACCAGACTAGGAAAACGTGGACGTACCCATTCGAGTTAAGAGGTGTCCGTAATAATGCCAGCACTGACGTCTTGTCCTCTATCCACCAGAAACACTTGCTGTGATTTCCGTTTCAAAGAGTTTTTAACTCAATCTTAGTACATTCATTTCTTTAAAAAGGGGGAACATACTCCATCAGTTCAGGCAAAAAACAGTTATCCTCCTTTTTAACCGTATATTTTCCTGCATTGTCAGCTACATTAAATATGAATATGCCCTTCTTAACACCTTAACATTTGTAAAGTTAGGCAATGTTTTGAATTAAAATAACGTGAGTCTTATGTGGTGATTGCTGGATCTGCTTTCTCACGTGGTATTTCTTATGCAGTGGCGTATTGACAGTGCTGGAACCTATGGGCATGAAGCAGGAAGCTCCGCAGACTATCGCTCACAAGCCTGCCTAAAAAAGCACAAGCTGTCCACAAACCACATTGCTCGAGAGGTATAGTCTCCATCTCCCTTCAACTCACTGAACGTCTGCGTGTGGTTCGCTGTGTTTCCCTCCCAACGACCGAACCCCATCCTGCAGTGGAGGATAGACAGTGCCGCAACAAGCGACTGGAACACTGGAAGCTCCCCTGACCCTCGAGCCCTTGCCTGCTTGAGTAAGCATGGTGTAAAAATCAACCACCACGCCCGGCAGGTGCGCAAAATAAGAAGCTTATGGCACGACGGTCTTGAAGTAAATTTGTTCTCTCCATCATTGTCTGTTAACTTTTAAAAACATGGAGGAAAATACTACATGTGAAATAGCACTAAAATCAAAAGATTGTTTTTGCTGTACCGATGGTGTGACAATGAAATTTATCCAAAATATAAATTCTGAATAATATTGCATTCATAAGGTCAAACAGATATATGTTTAAAATATAATTTTAGAAATGCAGTTTATTAAATTGTTTTACGGTCCACTAAGATAAAACATGTGTACAGTGTTTGGAGAAGGTTTCAGCAATAACATTGACATGCAGGGTTTCAAGCATCCAAACATGTGTAGTCTTCTTCTTTGCGATTCTTCGAAGCACGATGGTCAGCCTCTGGACATCGTTGTCTTTCAGCTCAGCCTCGAAGTGTTTGGTAGAATTCGCAAGCAATACCAAGTATTACCTGACAGGGATCGCGACGTGAACGCTTCTACCTTGAACATAAGTCATTCAAATCCAATATTAATTTAAGAGCTTAGGAAAACACATGACTATCTACGATATTATTGATACAGGTTTTCACATCTTGATGTATGATAAATGGTCCTAGGAACAATAATTGTTCACCATATTAAATCATATTAGTTACTACACAACTTAAGTAATTTCCAAATCATAAATAGGTAACCAGATGCATAATTACATTCGTGACTAATTTTTTTCGAAAAACATTCATACGATTGTGGAGAATGTTACTATTTGCCATGATTTGGAGGCAAACTGAAACATTTCCATCCAAAGTATGTCTTTACATCTGGGTGTTAAAATTATTTGATTGACATCTCAAATCACATTGGGAAGTGTTACTAAAGCCATATTTTTTTCATGGTTTGGTTTGTATCTATTATCCATAGACTTTTCAACTACATTACACCTTAGACATTGCATTCAAATGTACAGGTGTGCCATTTTATTTTATAACAAGATGTGATGTCTCAAGTACTTCCCTGTCTTGCTACTCCTCCCACTCTTCTGACAGTTTATACTCAATTATTCACTTCTCTTGCTTCGCCCTTCACAGTTTAAATATCACTCAATGATCTCCACTTTTGAGACAGGTGATCACACTCTCAGGTTTATAGCCGGTAATTGAATCGACAAAAAATTAGTTTCTCTTATGTTCTGTGATTTAACTCTTTGTTGAAGATTACCTGCAGGTATCTTAGTTATAAAAAAATAAAATGGGACTACATTACTGACAAGCGGTTTAGAAGATGGATGGATGGATACATTACTAGCAGCAAACTAATTTTAAAAAATGTCAAATGCATTTGATGAGCTAATGTATATATTTTTTGTGTTGCGTTTTAGATAACCAAGGATGACTTCAAAACATTTGATTACATATTTTGTATGGATGAAAGCAATCTCAGGTATGTTTCCAGCTCACGGCCAACAGTGACAATTTTCTGAACTGGTTTCGGGCCTCCCCTAGGTCGATTCAGCCTCAATTGAGTAACTGATGGCATGTGAAAACATCGCTATTAGGGAGACAAATGTGACCGGCCGTGATGCTGGCCATCCACTCCCTCGTGTGCCGTCCTGGACTTTATAGGTGCTCGCTAACAGCATTTGACCCTACAGCCTGTTGAGGCTATTTGGGGGATCTTTGTGTGAACCTGTAAATGTTACTTCTGCACAAGTTCACGTAATGTTTTGTCTATCCAGAAGCAATTTAACTCTCTTTTGTGCATTAGAGCCGACCCCTGCCGCTTGGACACCTAGAATTTTCTTAACCTTTTGACGGAACTTACTGCTGCTAAAAGTTATTGGCATTATGAATGACATTCATACACTGAAAAATGCACTTGAATGACTTGTTTCATAGAATGTCATGCCTGGTGGCTCACACCTCCTGGGAAAATTGTTGCGTAGGCAGCCATAACCAGAAGATTGTCTTGGTCTGTTAACAAACAACTTCTACACAGCTCAAGTCCACAATTAAGTTGTAAAATATTCCTTTTATAGGCTGTCAAATGATGGCCTATGATATTACTTGTCCATATCCCTCAGTTTTTAAAGCGCTTTGCAGCGGTTCAGTATAAATGAAAAACGGGTTGGGAAAATGTTTCATTTTTTCCTCTTGCAGCATTGTTTAAGTTCTTAAGTTGTAATGTTGAATAGCAAGTAATTGTGAAGAAAAATAATGTTATAAATCAAAAATGTGCATTTAAACATACATTGTATAAAGGTTTGGCATTGGGATAACAGGGTATAGAGGTCATCTATTGTTTTAAAGGGTGGAAAGAGGTACCCTACAAACTAATGGTGGTGTGTGGTTTGTTACAGAGACCTCCAGCGAGCTGCTCATAATGTGAGCAACAGCAAGGCACAAGTAGAATTGTTGGGGAAGTTTGATCCTCAGAAGCAACTCATCATCAAGGACCCCTACTATGTAAGTGATGAACACTTGACACCGAGTTATTAATAATAATATGTTTGTAACGCGCGCATATTCTCCGGGCGTGTTGCACCCGTTGATTCGGAGGCGCGGAGCCGGTCTCAGTCGGTTTGTTGAGTCGATGAAGAGGTGACTTTTAAAAGGTTTGTTGAAGGTTGTGGGGGATGTTAGGCGCAATAGATGTGGCAGGCTGTTCCAGGTTGTGGCTGCCGCGACCGAGAATCGGCGTTGTGCGAAGGTTGTGCGTGAGCGCGGTGCTGTGATGAGCTGCGTAGAGTCCGGTATTGTTGGGGCGAGTGGCCCGTGTAGTGATGCGGGGTATTTAGGGTGTCCTGTGTGGATAGAGCGGTGGCATATTATTGCTGTTTTGTAAGTGATGCGTTGGTGGATGGGTGGCCAGTGTAGAGTATGTGCATTTTGTGGTTGGTTGGTCGCTCGCCTTGATGTTGACTGCACGTGCTAGGTTGTTTTGGAGACATTGCAGTTTGGCGCACGGTTGTTTCATGATTTCTGTGAGTAATTGCGTTGCAGTAGTCAAAGCAGCTGGCGATGAGGGTGCAGACGATGGTATATGCTGTATTTGCAGGATCTGGTGATGTTTATGTGGGTGCTGAAAGTGAGTGTGGGATCTGTTGGTCTCAGAATTTTTAGGTGAGCTGAGGGTGCAATGTGAGAGCCAGCAATGCAGATATGTTGGGGGAGCTGAGTGTTGGGGAGGTGCTTGCTAGTGCCGAGGTATATTGTGACTGAGTTTGTAAGGTTGAGGAGGAGCTTGTTGTAGCCAATTCTTTAGCGCTGTTGTGCAGGATTCTAGGTTGCTTGTGTTGTCGGGTGAGGTAAGGGTGGTGTAGAGTTGGATGTCGTCGGCGTAGGTGTGGTGCTGTATGCCGTGACTGTCGATGAGGTGGCTGAGTGGTGAAATGTAGGCGGTGACGAGTAATGGTGATAATACAGAGCCTTGAGGGGACCGTGGATGTGGTGATGGGTGTTGTTGAGGTGCCCGTTTTGATGGTTGGTCTGGTGGCAAGAAAGGAGGTGATAAGGTTGAGTGCAGTGCCTGTGATGCCAAAGTTGGTGAAGAGACGCTCTAGCAGCATCTCGTGGTTGATGGTGTCAAAGGAGGAGGAAAGGTCGAGGGAGATGTGAGTGCTACCGTGGAGCCAGAGTCTATCAGGGTGAGGAGGTCGTCCAATATATTGATGAGTGCGGTTTCGGTTGTGTGTGGTATGCGGATTGAAGTGTGTTGAAGTTGGGCGAGGATGTGATGTGGTTTTGTATGCGCTTTAGGATGAGCCGCTGTGTGATTTTGGAGGTTGTGGAAAGGTTGGTGATGGGGCGGTAGTTTGTGGGGTCGTCATGGTCCAGTCTCCATCTACGGTGGCCTAGGCCAGGTCTGTACTGATTGCTAGATGGGGTTAGCCGTATTATACATAGATTTCACACACGCTTTGCTCGCCACCTTGTATGAATCACTGACAATATCTACTGCTTGTTGTAATTTGATGCCGGGAGTGTTGATAGTGAGGCCTTTGTTGACTTAGCTTTTAATCATTCTGTCTATTGCAGTGTTTTATGACAAATGTTCTTAATTTAAAATAAATGTCATCCATGGTCATGACTTCAACGAGTTGTAATGGTAAACATTCATTTTTAGCTAATATCTTGTCAACCAACAATTTGTTGGTTCTGTTGATAATGGTAAGATAACTCATTCTGTGAATGAATAATGTGAAGTCTTATTGTCGTTTGGAACTTTAAACGCTAATCAATCTTTGTCTTTCCCTTAGGGTGGAGACGAAGGGTTTGAGGAAGTGTACCAGCAATGTTCACGCTGCTGCAAGGCCTTTCTCAGCTCTTTGGCTTAGCATTGTACCAGCCGTTACACAACACACACATCTCCTTGCTCGACGCAAAATTCCATTGAAAAACATGCATTTAAATCTTTGTTTTACATCTCAAATTATGTTGGAAGGTGAAACTAAATCTATGCATATGCATGATTTTTAGTTAGCCTTTTCACGTATTTTTTGTCAAACTGATGAGACTATCACTAGCGAATTAAGTTAACTTGGGCAGGATCAAACTGGAAGCAACATTGGGCAAATATAATACAATGATTGAAGAACATGGAGGCAATGCATCCCATTGTAAAGACAAAGATCCCCGTATAGCCTTAACGGACTGTAGGGTCAAGTGCCGTTAGTGAGCACCTATGAAGGTCGACACGGCACACAAGGAGGGGGGTGACCAGCACCACGCCCATAGTAAGCACACACTTCATTCGACAACCCAATGCAAACTGCCTTTGGCCTCCCAAAACCCCTGTAAACATTGCGGCTTTTGCAGCCCTACCCTCCCGTAGAAAAGCTTCGCCCCCAAGAAACGATATATTTTATTAACGTAAACACTTGGTTAATGCATATATGAACACAATGCCATAACACTTGCTTATAATAAGCGTAAAACTAAATGTCAATTGGATTACAATATGCTGAATAAAATGATTTCAACTTAACTGTGCAAAGCAGTGAGTATTTTCAAGATGGCAGTCATTATCCCATGTGCTATGGGGCAGCATTGTTTTTCTTTTATAAGAGTATGTGTGGAACAGTGAAGATTTGCCGGATAACGCCAGTACAGGTACTGAGTCCCAGTGCTTCACAGCATGCCTGACGTCACACGATAACCAGACAACTACATTGTTGATTGTACCGTTAAACATGTTTTTGAATAAAGATATATAACTGCACACATTCACATGGCAATACTGAAATAGCATAGCAGTGGATTACAAATACCGTACTATGGCATTTATACAATAGTCATAAGTTTTACACATAGTGTGGTGGTTGTGAGCAACGCCTAACCAAAATAACAGGACCTCGAACTCAAAAGCAATATAATCTATGCAGTAAAACAAAAATCGATAGAATTGTCCTAGATTTGTTGTCCTCCATCGCTCTCCTCTTGCTGCGAAGTTTGCTAAAGTTCGACAAATTAAGTTTCCTCCCCGTAGGTTACAATTATTTTTTTTTTAAACCGCTTGTCCGGGTGAGGGTGGCGGTGACAGCTCTTTAAGGGGAGTGGACCGGACATCCCTTTCCTCAGCAACAGATTTTAGCTCTTCCTGTTGTAGCTCCAAAGAACAGCTACGAAAGGACATTCTCATACATCGAGCCGTAAAAACCTACATTAGTACATAGGTAACCTCTACGGGGGAGGAATCTCAAATTGTCTTAAGAACTTTGGCCAACGTCGCAGCAAGACGACACTGGCGCTCAGCAATCTCGCCTTCCTTAACGCTGCAGGGACAATAATATCGTTACAAAATTCGACCGCTATTATGCATTTGCTAAAAGTGAAACGAAAGCGTGGAGAAGATTGGGGCAGAAGCAGAAGCAGCAGCAGCAGCAGGACACGTGGTGGCGAGTGGACGGGCCGCGTCCTCAGCGCGACACGCAGTGCGGACTCATGGCGAGGCGCGTGAGCAGCCGCGCACAACGCTTGTAATCTAAAAAGGATGAACATTGAACAAATGATTGCAGTCATTTAAACAATTACCTTCAGTAATAATTGCAGAAATAAGTGGCGTGTGTGCGCAAAATTACAACTTTTATGTATGTGGTGGACAGGAGGTTCATGAATATCATGATCCGAAACCACTTGTTCCTTTACAGGGTGCAAGGCAGGGGTATACCCAGGATGGATTTATTAGAAACGTGTTTTTGTTCATACCTATCAATTCAAACCCTGGGGGTCAAGGTAGAAGCGTTCACGTCGCGACCCCTGTCAGGTAATATATTCTTGGTGTTGCCTGCGAATTCTACCAAACACTTCGAAGCCAAGCTGAAAGACAACGATGTCCAGAAGCTGCCTATCGTGCTTTGAAGAATCGCAAAGAAGAAGAAGAATTCAAACCCTTTTGCACTATCAGTCTTGGGCCTTTGGCCTAATAATAGTTTATGCGGTGCCATACAGAGTGGCAGAGAGTCTGTAGGATGACCACCTGACTTGCTACAAAGTGGTGCTCAGAGGTTGGGAAGCCTCAACTGGGATTTCAATTTGCACCCTTCCAATCGAAGTCGAGTGTTGTAACCAGTGCAACTGGGCTCTAAACCTGGTCGATGAAAAATGAATGTGGTTGTGTTCAAATCGCCATGGGGTAGTGCTCATGTAAAAGCAACAATTATCAAATGACGAAACTTTTACATTCCTATGGCAGAGCTGAGTCACGCCATAGGAACTCAACTAATGTTTAGTAGTACAATGCAAGTCATATTTCTTAGGCTTTTTTTATGATAACAATACTGTGATGGACTGGCGTTCCGTCCTGGCTATAGCCCTGTATTATGCCCTGTGTCTGCCGGGATAGGCTCCGGCTCACCACGACCCTGTTCAGGATTAAGCGGTTTCTGACAATGGATGGATGGTTAAAACAATATCATATTTTTACCAACGCTATTGCAAAGTGTGACAGAACGTTAACTATATGTTTACAATTATACAAATGAGGCTGGGTGGAGTGTTCCTCACGTACACGCTGGTGTCATGCAGTCTCTGGTGTTATAATACAGCCGACGGAAATGCTTGCTGCATTCATCAGAGAGAGAAGCGCCTGAAAACACACAAACTGATATTACTCTCGCAACACTCGACACACTTAATAAAGCTCGCTGCACCTTCACACTTCTCAACAATTAAACCCGTTACCAATATGTGGGGGCATCCCACAATGCAATGACAGACCCTGTATTATTACGAACAAAACGTGTGCACAGTATTATTACAATATACCGTCCTGCAGCACCAATGCTGCAGCTGCAAGTGATGCATGGCAGGGCTATGTGTCTGCCGGGATAGGTTCCGGCTCACCGAGACCCTAGACAGGATAAAGTGGATTCTGACAATGGATGGATGCAAGTGATACCAGCCATGGTGCACCCTTACGCGTGTTGAGGAGCAATATGCTTGACCATACAAGTCACACCTAGGACTAGTTTCAGGTAATGGGGCCGCATAATGCATACGCGATTAGAAGCAGATCTGTATTTCACAGAATATATTACGATGACAGGAAGTTGGAAGCTTTGTCCTTGCTCTGCCCAATTCATCTTTCCATAGGGTGGCGCAGTGGTAACATCTGCGACTCAGAAAGAAGGTCCTGCCCGAGGAAGTTCGATTCCCACCTCGGGCGCCTTCCTGTGTGGAGTTTGTGTGTTCTCCCCCTGTTCTGTGTGGATGTCCTCCGGGTTCTCCAGTTTCCTCCCACAACAAACAAACCACTCATTAATGAATTAGCCGATACCATTAAGATGCAGTGGCTGGCGGGTTTGCGCCGGCTTACTCCGTGGCTGCCTTCCCCCCCCCCACCTCTGCGGTTTTCTGCAGCGCCTTACGACCTCTGGGTAAAAGGCACTAGATAAATGCAAAAATATATTATAATAGCAATTCGTACCCGGGTTCGATTCCCGGCTCGGGTGCCTTTCTACGTGGAGTTTTGCATGTTCTCCGCGTCGGCAGTAGTTTTCGCCGGGTACAGCGGTTTCCTCCCACAATCCAAAGACATGCAGTCTAGGTTAATTGTCCTGACTAAATTGCCCCTGGTGCCCTGCGATGGAATGGCGTTCCATCCTGGGTATAGCCCTGCCTTGCGCCCTGAGTCTGCGGAGATAGACTCCGACGACCCACAACCACGTACATGATTAAGCGGGTACTGATAATGATACATTATATAATAACAGTCATAATTGTGCTTTATACTTATAATGCTGTTCGGCGTGTTGGGTTATGTACCTTCACCGTACCATTTTTGGCTGAGGAGGTTGAGGAGGTTGTCTTCAGCTACGAGCGTGCATTTTAACTTTCCCACTATCGGATCGATATCTGCAACGTTACTGTAGACATTCATCACTTAGACACGGCTATAAAACCCGTTTGTCCCTCAAGGCCCGGGTTTGTCTCCAATACTTTTTCTTCTGCCAATCAATAATTTATTATCTCACTCCAGCAGGCTTTACCCTCAGTATGCCGCATTCATCTCGCACGGTAACCGTTGAAGCTCAGTGTAAATATCATAGATCACCAGCTGCTCCGGGTGTCCAGGAATGTCCATTGATTACTTACTAGCGATTTACAAATAACGCAGGCATATAGCAATAGTGATCGGATTACCTTGAACAAAAACAAGGCAATGTGGTTTGTACGAGAAAAAAGACGGCATCTTGCTTCCCAAGCTGATGCGGGCTGTTGTCATCTGCAGAGACCAAGGAAGCAGCAGATATTCCCGTTTACTGGAGAAACAGAGATTCTGAGAAAACCGTGAGAGACGAGTCTTTGTCCGTGTTAGTTCCACTGCAGCAGCTCGTCTTGGTCACGTTTAATGCTCTGCGATAGGTGCAGATACAAGCGGCAGAAACGAGGTTTCCCCGCAGGGTTGCTGGGATCACTCTCCGTGACAGGGCGAGGCGCACAGCCATCCGGGAGAGCCTCGAAGTAGAGTCGCTGCTACGTCGGACTGAGAGGAGCCAGTTGAGATGGATGTGCGGCTCTGTGCTGCTGAACCCCATAGACTCACAAGCAATCCTCGGAAGCCCTGGCGAAAACTAAATAAAAGCGAGACATTGCCCACTTTAAATTCTACATGTGGACAACTTGTCCTCCCAACTCCTGCTGCAGATGACTGAGAAGCGGCTTAACTGCTCTGCCTCATGGGTTTGCGATCGCGGCCCAGATATGTGCACGACTGAATTTTGTTTCCCGAACTACTCTACCGTACAGGGTTGCGGTGAACCGGAGCCGGTGCCGGTAGACACAGGGTGCAAAGCAGGGCTATACTCAATATAGGACGCGAGTTCATCACAGGGCACCGGCGGCAATTTAGTCCGCAGGCCAATTCACCTATGCAGCAGCATGTCTTTGAACTGCGGGAGGAAACCCGGAGTGCCCGGCGAAAACACTCGCGGATACCCTCCGTGGAAAGATACATTAACGCGCCAGCAATTTCGTGAATTGACATTTTCTCCATACTAAGGGGCAGTAATCCCATACGCCCTGCTAAGTGGCATCGCATCCATCCGGTTATTTTACATTTTAGACCATCAATTTAGCCAACTTAAGTATAAATCCGAGGCGGTGAGCTCACTACACCGAAAATCCGGTTCGATGACCGGCAGCGGCACAAATTCGATCCCAGGACGCCTGTGGTGCCACCTGAGCGGACATCTCCGAGACGCGGGTGCCTCTTAAAGTCAAACGTCTGTCTAGTACTCTATTCCTATTGACCATGAACCCACACCACACAAACATGCTCAACATTGCCCAGAAAATGGACCAGAATTCACTCAATTCCAAATCTCTCCAACGTGATAGCTATTCTACAGGAAGTCCATTCAGCACGTGAAGTGGACGCCATGCCGCACAACAAGCGGTTCGACCTGAGCACATGTCCGAGAGCCGTACAGTGCAGCCGCAAACTCCTGCGCGGTGTCTCAAATAACTGCCCATTTCTGTGCAAAAAATCACCCAGACCAAGGTACAGACCTTGGCTTTGCGCATAAATCATTAAACGGGAGCGAGTTCATGGAGGTGGTGGTTGGGGGGAAAGGAACTCACCCCAACTAGTCCTGCCTTGGAGAGTTGTTACGGTATCCTAATTTTCACAAACTGAGCACGTGAAGCTTTATAACATAAACGAGATGCGATATGATGAACCTACTTGTGTAGCTTTCCTTCTCCAAAAAGAACCGTGCCACCCTTGCCTCCAACGGCGCCTCCCATCCCTGGACGCTCCTCCTGGCTCCAGAGCTCGGCAGCTGGACAAAGCTCTCGCTGTGCTGCAGCAAGTCACTGGTAGCAGCCTGCTGCCGATAGTGCTGCGTGTTCCATCCCAGGTGCTGTCCTCTTGCCATAGTCACCAACAGGAGGCATTTCAGCAAAGAGTGCAGCCTGAAAATCCCCATCGCTGAAGCGAGGGAACGTACATAAAATTCATCAAACGCTGAGGGAGGGCACCCAGGCACGAAACTGCCTCACACGAGTGAAATAAAACGTTGATATCCATACATTCTCCTTTAGAGACGTGGGAGAGCAGGCCTCATAAGATAGCCATGCAGTTTTCACTACTTACTAATAACTTGACGAAATAAAAACACTAATTAATAACCGTGGTTTTGGAAATCCTTTGCAATATGTTGTACCAAAAAAAATCACAAATGCTGCAGTATATGCATAGTTTCGGTTGGGTTTTTTTATATAACGAGGTAAAGCGCACTTAAATAGTTAAATCTATCAACAATTCCAAATTAGTGAGAGGTCCCCATTGGATATATTTAGGGTTTATCCTGCCTATAATTGTGTCTCAACAGGCCTAACAGCATCCTGTTGTTAAAATGTATTGTATGCACCAATTAATAACATTCTCAAACTTAAATTTTCTAATCGTTATTATAAACTATTATAATATTACAGAACTTGTTCGGCATAAAATCACCTCAACTTAAATTACGACGTATAATAACGTGGGAAAAAGACGAAACTAACAAAAGTGATTTTGTTAATTTTAAAAACAATGATTACCTTTCTTATGGCTGCAGAAGACAGCTGGCCAGCTTGACTTGCCAGTGGTCCGCGGGCTAATGAGCTGCTATCCTCAACTAGACTATAACATAACCTATCTCGTCCAATTTATATTCCACACTGTGGCCATAGCGCCTTTTCACTTTCATACGTGGTATCAGATATGGTGGGTGGTGAATGACATAAGTAAACTTCTTAACATTTCCGTGCGGTCTCAATTGGATCTCAAATAGACCACCGCGCTTGTTTCCCATCGGCAAGGGTGGAGACGAGCTGCGGTGGCTTGGTAGGCGTCTGCCTGCTGCTTTGCAGCGTCGCTTCACGGCCAGCAAATATGTACACACACACACACACGTATTAGTCCTTTTAAATAAGGACAATTGGGCATTACAGGCGAGAATATTTTGCCAGTGGCTAACTAAATAAGAATTGTTTCATCTGGGTGTGTGCACCAGTGGCTAATTAAATAAGAATTGTTTCATCTGGGTGTGTAGAAGCGTTCACGTCGCGATCCCTGTCAGGTAATACTTGGTATTGCCTGCTAATTCTACCAAACACTTCAAGGCCGAGCTGAAAGACAACGATGTCCAGAGGCTGACGATCGTGCTTCGAAGAATCGCAAAGAAGAAGATCTGGGTGTGTGCAAGATTTAACTGCAATTGTCAGGATTAAGCCAAGATATTTGTTGCGTGGGTATATGTTTTGGGCTGTGATAACAGCTGCCACTGTTATGTTCCAATACATCTGATCCGTGCAACCTTAGCATTTTATGTATCTTAATCTAATCCTTCAAGCTTGGAACGTGGGAAGCATTACGGGATTCAAGTAAGCTCGTCAAAGGCTTGCTTGGTCCCGTCATCCGCAGCATAAAAATATAAACATCTTAGCAAATGTCCGTTTACTTGGCTTGTTAAAGTACGCTCAAAATACAGATTCCAGTCTACTTGTACTCACAATATTCGCGTAAGTCATTTAACACTCAATAAGGCTGCTTTGTCACAGTGTTATTAATACAATTCTCAGTGCCTTTGTGCTGACGTTTGCAAGAGATAATAGGAACGCTTTCAAAGCAGAGGGAGGCCCAGTAGCGGATCAGATATAACTTTTCCATGGCCAGAAATCAAAACAAGGTTGGTCGCCAGGATCCTAATCACAATACCACCGCTCTCCAAAACTACACGCAGCATGCAAGCACTCAGTGATACGCGTTAACAAGTCATGAGCCACGGGTGATATAGCTGGCAGCAGCCATAGCTATTCATTATAATTATCCAATGTCTTGAGATGCGTTTCATTCCTTTCTGGTTTAAAAGTCAACGAAATAGCTAAAACACTTACTTAGCAAAATATGTTTCTGCATTGCTCAATGGGTTTCTCCATCTCACGACTTGATTTCCTGTCTTATCCTTCACCGCAATTATTTAACCCCATTCCACCTCTTCTCCAATCAACCCATCACATCCTCCCACACACACACCTCTCTCGCACCTTCATACGTTAAATGCTATGCGATTACATTTTCAGTTTTAGGGCCGGATACGATTACACATTCTCTCAGAGGTCTGGGACGTTCTCGTATCAGGATGATTCATATCCGTCTGCTGCAACAAATAAAAAAACATTCCCCAAAAGTTAAACCATCTTGTACATTGATGGTTGCTCTTAAGAGCTGTGACGGCCATCTTAGGGGACGTTGCAGTTTTTTGCCGCTCTTAAGATTGCCAGTTTCACGACCTTTCAGTATATTCGAAGTTGCCTTAATCATTTATTTTCTGTTGCTTTGGTTTTTCTATTGTTTTTTCTTTTGTTGTTGGCGTGCCGTCCTCTTCTCGGCTCTTGTGCAGCGCTTTGTGACCCTCGGGTGAAAGGCGCTATATAAATTCATTCATTCATTCATTTTCAGAAACCGCTTAATCCTATACAGGGTCGCGGTGAGCCGGAGCCTATCCCGGCAGACACAGGGCGCAAGGCAGGGGAACACCGAGGATGGGACGCCAGTCCATCACAGGGCCGCTATATAAATTGATATTATTATTCTTTTGGGATAGCCGTGTCGAGCGACCTCCCCCTCTCCCTCTCGACGTTTCGCCTCCCACGTTAGAAGCATCATCAGGCCGATGATGCATCATCATCAGGCTGTTGAGCAACCATCAAGAATCGAGCCGTGAAAACTTACATCAAGTACATCATTTTACAATCATTGGGTCTCCGATATCGGAGAGTTCAAGCCCCCTCTTCCTTTCCCCTTGCTTAGGCCCGCCTCGGGTGCTTGAACACACAAGGACAATCCACCTAATGTTAGCCACTACATATTCCAAAACTCTAAGCCCGTAAATGGAAACTGAATAATTAATCGGTTTACTTACGGCTCTGGAAATCTTCCTCGCCACGAGTTCGGGCCTCTGCTCACAGCTCCGTCCCCTTGGCTGCATCTCCTGGCCGAATGTCCGACGTGCTGGGGAAGAGTGATCATTGTTCTCTCCTCTGTTCTGGCTGCACTGGGTTTTATACTACAGTACTCGAGCACCAATTATCTCTGCCAACCACAGCTGGCCTGCTTCTGGAACTGGTTTTTCCACTACCCAATTCAAGTGACTCAAACATTGTTACTGGGCCCCTCCCATGTCGTGGTCTATACTCCACGTCCCGTGATTGAGAGGTGGTGGCGGCCTTCATCCAGCGGTGGATTGATCATGACTGATTATGATGTTAGTGTCCTGACGTTAAATCCTCTAAAGCCTTCGATGCGATTGTTGAAAGCTGCTTAATTAACTTTTTTTGCGCTTAATCTATCAATGAACTCCTTGAAGACTATTGATAACTAGATGAATGGCATAAATAACACGATTTTAAGGAGGGGAGCCATCCCTTTTTGCTGCACCCAGGCGTTGATCAGCGTCCCATCATCTGCGCAGGCATGTTGTAAGGCTGTAATGCGAATTATTCAGTACCACTCTCTAGGGCCGCCGCGAAGACGCTACGTTTCACAGACGTATTGTCTTCTGCGAGTGGAAAGCGATGTCACTGCAGCGTGTCAAATCTCAATCGAGTAATTTGCGAGTAATTCTTTAGATCTGGGAAAATTTGACATGGTCCAAATTTGCCGATGACGTGGGTACACAATGGCCTACTCATCTTGAATGACGTTATGGGATCTTTAACGTCCACTGTGAAGCAGACGGTGCGTAGTATTTGAATGGTTATTACTCGCACAGTAATAACCAGGGTGGCCGCTGTTATCGAACATGCTACTGATGTCACCGCCTCACTACATGTGTTCGTGTTTGTGCCAATTGGACATTCCTGATGCATATTTAACAATATATACCATTTACGCAACAAAATACAATAGTGCCTTCGAGTGACTTTATTAAATTCATCACAATCCACTGATATTGACATTTGGCTGCTTAACTTAACAGCTACAGCAAACATTATGAACGACACTTATGCGACATAAACAAGTGCATTTGTCAACATTAGAATCAAACTGTTTATCAAGTGTAAGGATTTTATATCCCTACTCAATTTTCAATAAATATGGTCCAGTTTTTGTTATAATCCACATATTCTGATGGAATAGGAATGTAACATATATGTTACAGCACTTATTACCAAAAAAATAAACTTTTTTTTACCCAACAATAAATTATGTCTTCACAAAATATCACAGTACCGTACTTTTTTAAAACGTAATTACAAATGGAAAACCAAAAAATGATAATTCTATTTTTTGTAAATTAATTGAGAATGTACAGTTTTACAGCTTTGTCTTAAGCCTATTAACATACCAAAATGTATTTTTTCTCGTATAAGCAAGGAAAATGGGGTCTATGCATAAACTTGTGCTTCAAGGCTGATGCAGAATAAACAAAGCACATTCACTTTTACTTCAAACAAATCAGGCATGCTACAGGTATTGCTTAAGCAGAATCAAAATAAGGGTTCAATAACCCTGCATTATATATACAAATAACCAAAAAAAGTAAAATATGGATTCTGCAAATGTGTCCTGTTCTAATAACGGCCATTATAATTCACATATAAATCCAAAGAGGAGAGGTATTCTGGTAAACTATTTCATTTTGTTGCTTGCAGCAATTGTTTTTACACCTATATTCATATTTTTGTTGGTTATTACCAACATATGTATTCATACAAATACCAAAATGCCTGAGGAAGTTTTTTAAAGTACTTTTAAGTAATTTTTAAACTCCTCCTGGATGTGAATCTGATGCTATGGGTGCATTGTACAACTTGTCCTTGCAAAACACATATACTGTACATGCAAGGATATTACACTGTACTACATTTGTCATCAACTACATATATGGAATACTCTGTTTAATCGTGTATTTTAGGTGAGGACGTGGTAAAATGCCAGGGAGGGGTGGTGGTGAGAAGGAGGAGGGGGCAGGAGTGGGGCTGGAGAGGAAGTTCGGGGGACAGTTCCAAATCTGGGGGGCAGGAGGGGGGCTGGGCAGCGCACACATTGAAAAAGCAACTACGAAACAGGTCAAGGCACAGGACACAGCACCACACAGAGCACTTTGACAGTGTGCTATAGATAAAAAGCAGTAGCAAGCAGCAAGATAGGTCCGGGGGATAGTAAATCATCGAGCAAAACGGGAGTCATACCAAAGGAGCCGTTCAGGCATCATGGGAAAATAAAGTGCTTACACATCCTACCTTAGTGCCAATGTCATTCTTTCCAAAAACTACTTACAATTGTTTTATAAACAACATACTGTATTTCAATGTAGATATCATTGCTCTGGTTCCAATACATCAGAAATATAAATAATATTGTAAGAGGTTCCCGAATGTTACCTTTTGTGTGGATGACTTCATGGCATAATACAGTATTAGCGGGCCAGTTTAGCAGTTGTGTCTTTCACGGAGAAGTGGGATAATGAAAATCCTTACGAGCGGATTAGTCAACAGGATCGATTATTGGCGTGTGTGCTTAACTCATAGCAAACGTGCTAAATACTATTATTGGCTCACTTTTGTCCCACGACGATTCAAATAATTCAGTTATACATTTCATATACATTGATGCACATTCTGCCAGCTTTTTAAATCAGCACAGCCCAGTGTGTCATTAATTGAACCAATCTCACTGTGAACTTGCATCGTTTTTATATGCGAGCTTGAGCGCATCATTTTACAGAAAATATCACTTTTCCATGACATCAACAGCAGAGGCTGTCACTCAATAAAATGTCATTTAAAACATTAAAAATATAAAATGCTCAATTGTATCTTCTTAAAAATTTGCTGGGGATTTTCGGTCATTTTGTAATTTGATTTGCAATATTACCATACGTAGAAAACATTTTAATATTTCCAAAATAAGCAGGTGACATGTCTTATCTGCGTACACAGATAGAGATGTGTTTAAAGGTGCACAAACCGTGTGGAAACATAGACAATAGAGTGAGTTACATTTTCTACAATGTAATAATGTGTAAAAATATCTAATTTTTCATTGATTCAAATGTGTTAAAAATTAACGTAAGATGTAAAAGTAACACATACTTTATTGTCCATATTTCTACACTTCAGCCTTGTATTTAACACATCGATTAAAGCGGGCAGGAAAGACCGTGCAATTCTGCTCGTGAAGTCAAACAGGATACTGTCAATTAACAGCAGGTACAAGGAGAGAAACCCCTACTACAAAATAAGATCCTGATATGAAACAGGATTATCGTAACACAGATGACTAAAGCATATAAGCGCCATGCTGTTATATGTTCGTCAAGGTAGTGCGATACACTCATTTGTAATCAATATATTCAGTTATTTTCACAATTTTACAGGAACAAAATTCACATTTAAGTGCCATCACCTTACATTTTTACATTATCCACAAATGTAGCCTTCAGAAATGTCAATTGCTAAGCAATATTACAAATAGCAATGTAAAATACTCCCATTCTAAAAAATAGCATTCTATTAAACTTAAATAACAAGTACAACATCACCCTTAAAATTCACCATTGCAGAGCTAACAAAATACTAGATAACTTTAAAAATTATGTAATGCAGCAAAAATGGCTGGAATGATTATCTCTTAATAAAATTCACTGTTAGATAGGTACCTTGCTTCACAAATATATTTGTGATACATCATCATTATTGTGCATCAGTACGTATCGCAATCTCACCTCTATTACGTCATTTAAAACCCACGAGAACTTATATATTTCTGCATTTTTTCAGTGTGTTTATAATATGTGAATGTTTTTTTTTTATTTAACACACTAGCTGCCAATGTGCAAGCAATATAAAAGCCATTAAATGATGACGTTTTAAAAGCCAGCAGCAGGACCATCCAATACCTAGGATTTTATAAACAGGTCTTACATCATACACTGAATCAAAGTGCTGTAAAAAGTCACACATTTTAGGAACTTTTTGTAAGGAGAAGAATGAACACTTTCAGACATGAATGCAGAAATGGCCTTCTTTCTTCATTCTATCGCATTACACTTGGATACCTTTCACAGCCTGCTTGATGCTATCCAAGAGGTTTTTGTTTTCAGGGTTATGGTAGTGCTCCTGGTTGCTGTATACATCTGTCAGCTTAGACACATAGGTGTCAAAATTCTGTTCATTGATCGGATCCTGTAAGAACAATACAAAACAATGTAAATACATGTTGAACAATGAGTACGTACATTCCTTTGCAACTTGGTAGATCTTGTATGTGGGAATGAGGACAGGCTACCAACAGACACTACATTGGCAGCTAGAGGTTAGACACCAAGATAAAGACCGGAAGGATTTGGTGTGGTATTGTGAGGGTGCAGTGAAAGAACGCAGTGTTCCTGCAAGATAGTTGTATAAATAATACTGTTGTCCTGGTTTCTCTGTTGAATATGAATGCGATATTTGAGTTGAGTTTCACGTCATGTACAACTAATTAGGCTACTTTAGGACTTGATTTGTTGCATAAACGCTCTCTCTGCTTGACCAGATGGGGTCATGTGGTTATCAAGACAACCTAGTCAAACATGTGTATGATGGTTGGGAAATATTTGTTATAAGAAAAGTTAATTAATCTATGTAAATGAAGGTAAACAACAAACTTGTCAAGTTTCTTTTTCACCTCATTTACAAATTTAATATGCCTAGACACTTTCTTTTTTTCCACGAGCTGAGCAGATGTTCTGGTTCATGTTCTGGTTCCTATCCTCACCATGCTGGGAAGACGCACCCCAGACAGACTGCTGATCAGAGTCTGACTCAGGCTGGACAGCTCGCTCAGAAGGGTCTCGCTCTGGCCCTCCATCCGACTGTTTTTCTCTTGCGTTGATTTCAGATTGTCCTCGAGATTGGTGATCTGAAAATGAATTTTTATACATTAACACTTAAAAGGTGTGCAACGATAATTATTTGGATGAATCCATAAGCTATCGACTCCTTGTAATCCTATACACCATCAGTGTGGGTGACCTTCCACTAACCTGTGTCCGTAGTTTGATCATCTCCACTTCCACATGCGAGTTGGATTCTCCCAGATCTTTGATTTCCTCGTAAAGGTGCTTGACCTCCTCGTCGTTCTCTATGCCTGCGAGATACAAAAAAAGAAAAATCCACCTATCTTAAAATGTCAAGTATTCCAACAGTGAGTAGATTATGCCATGCATTGTATTGTAAAGTAATATATACCTGGGTTAATGGCTCGGAAACATTATCAGTGAAATATGACATAGAGAAAACTATTACAATTATGCAAACAAACGTATGGAGAGCTGCACACATAGTATTACAGGACAGAAAGAAGTACCCATGGAGCAGGCACCAAATGAAAATCAGACAATAATTGCTATGGAGAGTGGGCATGGGGGATGATGGCAGATTAGAGAGGATGGCAATGGAATAGCAGCCAAAGGAGAACACACGCCTACGACGGCATCCACCATGGACATGTGGCAATGCAGTCACCTTGATGGCAGGAGCTATATGGATCGTTATGTCGCAAGATCGCGAGGGTAAGCCTTCATCCAGGGGTGGATGTATCCTAGCTGATGAGGACTACCATCAAGAGGATGCTTAATGTAATTTTCCAGGTGGTGCAAAATAGTGTTATTGAAAATGCGAGAGCCAAAGAACATTTAAAAGTCTATTTATATCCTATATTTGGATATATTAGCTTCTTGCTATACTGCAAAATGACAGGAAGCCGACTAGACGACAATGAAGTCAACCATGATGTCATTGCAAAGTAATTTTGTTGTTTTCCATTGCACAATACAGAGTTGAGAGAATTTGAACATCAGTCACTGCAACCCTTATTAACTGCATTATAGAATATCGGCAGCAGAGCACAAGACATAGGCAGCACATCATGGAAGCAGTAAACAGTAAAGAGCAGTACTTGAAATCCAGTGATGGAGTACACGCAGTGTTGTGAATGCTGTGCTGTATGCACAAGCAACCTACATTATGATTTTTATATTTTCATGGCTGATTTCAAATAAAGTCACTGTTCTACGCTTTGTCCGGTTGAACATTGTGGCATTTCCAATTTGTGTTATGTTATTACGCAGTCATTAAAACTAGTTTACGTAAAACAGGCAACATTTAAATATATAGACCAGAGCACAAAACGTAAGGTATTGCATAAAGATGAATTTTGCATAGAATGTTATGTTTTACTTCAATTGATAGGTCACAAATGACGTCCCTTATATCTGAAAAGTGCACGAATGCTCAGAAATACACAAATATAACAGAATACAACCACGCAGCATAATTGTAATAACTTAGTTTATTTAAAATATTCACCTTCACAGTGCTGGATACACACATGCCTAACATAGCGTTTGATATAATTAGTTCTTGTGCACTCTGCATGGATGTCTGACTGCTCAAAGAACATCTTTAAGAAAATAAATTGACGTGCAACCTAGAAATTGACGTGCAACCTCTGCCTCAAATGAGTACCTGGTGCAGTCTGTAAACATCACGACTCGGGAGATAAAGGCAGCCGGGCATGGTGCCGGTCACCCACCCCCTCTTGTGCCATACCGGCCTTTACTGGTGCTCGCTAACAGTATATCTTACTGCGTATGTCATAACAAGGGTGCAAAAAGGGGGCTTTATGTCTCTGCTTCAATGATGTATCCACAAACAAGCTCATTCCACTATAGAAAATATAATTCGTTTCTAAATGACATTAGGAAAAAATTGCGTGCTTTTGTGTAACATGGTGGATGTATGAAAATCCATCTTGAAATGGGAAAAAATATATAGCAAGATTGCAGTAAGGATTTACCAGTACAGATTTCCTCTCAATATAAATGCATGAACTTGCTAACAGCTGTGCTGACAAGGGCAAGCAACAGCAGATAAGGACACCGTAGTTAGAGCTTTAAAAACTATGACAGCATACCACAAAGCACAGCAATAAGCACCTAGTGCTTCACGTTGCATTGATGTGAATGCTGATGTTAATCTGCTAATCTGCCAATACCAGGCCTCTCCCTGAGTTGAAAAGTCAGAATCTGTTTGAAAAAAAATCTGAGTACGTTACTGTATATGCCATGGAAGCTGTGAAAATGTTCATTCTCACG
Organism: Geotria australis; assembly: GCA_036362915.1. NCBI lineage: Eukaryota > Metazoa > Chordata > Hyperoartia > Petromyzontiformes > Geotriidae > Geotria > Geotria australis. Next base: position 12,912,708 of record JAZEWU010000004.1, read on the forward strand.
TAGCGAAATTCTTTAACATTAGATTCAGGCCATTTTTTATGACATTGTTCAATATTGGCCTTAATTGGAGTGGTCACTGGGTGCTACGGCAGACAAATGCCAATATCTGGATAATGAGTGTGCACTGTTTAGCTAATAGGTTTCACTTATGACATTTATCGATGAAAATAATATTTAATCTTATCAATTCAGTGACCAATGAAAAATGAAGAAGTAAAACAAATATCTTATTTTGCCCTTTATCGATGAAAATAATATTTAATGTTATCAATTCAGTGACCAATGAAAAATGCAGAAGTAAAACAAATATCTGATTTTGCCCTTAAATACATTTGCACTGTGAAAGTTTTAATAGCTTGAACCTCAATTTCACGACGAATGTGTGTATAGCGTAAGCTCATGTATGGTTGCACATGAGAAAAAAAGTCACACCAAGACTTAAGTGAAGGGGATGCATTGCATGAAATGAGAAGGTAAAGCTCCATGAATTGAAAATGGCAATACATTATTTTTACTGTACGCACATTTCCACTATAGATAAATGGTGCAATTTCATTCAGGACAGCCACTGCTTTTGTGCTTTATAAGATTCCTCATCATGGTGCCTCTTGTGACATTGTGCCAATACAACAGTAACTTGTCTTCTGCTTCTGTCCCACTATTGCTTATGTCTGTGGATACCTACAGGTTGTAACTTGTTAGGAGTCTATGGACATTTGGCTAAGAGCACAATAGGTTATATGTGGTTATTTGAATTTACTGAGAATTTTGACTAGGCCCTACACATTTACAACTTTTAAAAATGTCATCTTCAGCGTCACATACACGGTTACAAAAAAAGTAAAACCTAAACTTCTTTGTATGAGAGCACCCATCCATTTTCAGAAACCGCTTAATCCTGTACAGGGTCGCGGTGAGCCGGAGCCTATCCCGGCAGACACAGGGCGCAAGACAGGGCTATACCTATGATGGGACGCCAGTGAATCGCAGGGCACCTGGGGAAATTTACTCAGTAGGCCAATTAATGTATGAGAGCAAAACATTACTATTTGAGAAGTTGTGCGGTTGTTGGGTGAAATAAACTGTTTTTTTAAGTGAACCCCCCTTATGGATTACATAGGGGATCAGTAAAAAGGTCGTTATAGGATTACCTAGTTAATATATCACCCTGTAAGCACATACCTCCTTATACAGGGGTAATACATAGAAATATTTTATTTACATTTAAAAGCACCTAATTCTGAAAAAAATCTGCCGTGTCGATTGTCTACATTGTAAGTAATACAGACATTGATGCGTGATCATAAAAATAAAAAAAATCAGATGAAGAAATATTCACCAACATATGAATCTGGCTCCGAATATGAATTATATTATAAATTTGTCAAATATGACCAACCAGCACCAACTTTCGGTTGCAATTCATTTATAATAATCACAGTACTATGCTGAGTAACCACAAATGAAAGAATGTATGACTTGACTAGCAACTTAAACATATGTTTAATTCTTATGTATTTAAAATAATCTAACTACTTGAAAGAGGGTTATTGTTTTATTTCATTGTCAAGGATGTTAAAAATGACATTGCCACTGCAGTGCCAGGCATGCATGCGTGGCGTTTGGCAAATTTATGTTCGATACCTGGATAAGCAAACAATTTAATAATATAAACTCAATACAAATACAGTTAACAAAAGTAATTATGTATATCTTTAGAGTTTAAAGAATTTTTATAACCCAAAGGAAATCAAATTTCAAACGTTATGGCCTACCGTTAGGTACATTGAAGAGTCATTACAACGTCAGGCTGACAAATCTGCTTATCAATCAATCAAAGCTTTAGTCCTTTAAAGGCACCCGTCTTAAACCACGGCGCCTGTACATAAACGATCATAAAACTTTAAAACCATGCAGTTAACAAAATAATAATCATCAGGTTAATCTAAAAAATATAAATTTGGTGATGCTATGTTAATCTTCATGTGTAATAAATACCAGGCTGAACAGGCAGTGCTTTAACTTCTTTGATTGAAGCGTTGGGACGTCAAATATAGATTCTCTCCAACCCAGCATGCACCCTCCTGCCACTCGGCTTCGTGGCAGTCACTCACCATTTGAGGCTCGCAGTTTGATCGTCATCATCTCTTCCCCTGAGAGCTTGGCCTTCTTCATGGCGAAGGTCGCTCTGGGACAACCTGACAGGCTGCCAAGCCCAACCCAGACACACAACATGTGTTCATATTTTCAGGTGCTAGCTTGGTATAATGCCATCGAAGCACTAAAGTCAACCAAAGTTATCATTTTTCTTTCCTCTTTGAAATGAACTCAAAAAGGCTTGAAAAATGCATCAAGTGTTTATGATTTTTTATAATACAGGTAACGTTGCGCCAAATTCAATTGAAATGATTTAACCTCGCGTAAATTTACACGTTTGTAGTATGCTTCACGTGTTAATTTACTTTGTTACGTTTTTTTGCAGGTTTTTGACAGCCTAAAATAATTAACATAATGGTTTAGATAAAACAAATGACATTTTGGCCAATGAAGTCACAAAGCCTGCATGGTGCGAGTGCGGTTTCTTCAGGAAAACTACCCTGGGAGTTTGAACATAATCACCTAGCTCTGGCTAAAATAAGCCCTGATTTTCGTCTGCTATTCGAAGAAAAGTAAACACACAATAGCAATGTAAATTCAGTAGCTTGATATCTAGTGGTACACTACTCTGTATTATAAAGGCTAAATGTTACAAAGAAGTAAAGTGTAACGAAAGTATGTTTTACTTTTTTACAAGACAGCAGTTATTTTAAAGTCCACCAGAAATCATCCATTCTAGCAACGTGTCCTACCCAAGCTCACTTACCTTCCTCAGACGTCAATACTGATGTCCCTGATTTGTATTTGATCTCTTAGTTCTGTATTTCGGTGCAGTGAAATTCCAAACATGCACCTCTCCATGCTTTTTTGCGCATCTTTGAACTCTTGTTCAAATGTAATTGTAACCGCTAATGTGTACTTTTTATCTCAAATTCTGTCATCTCTCGCTTTCAATTCACTAAGCTGTATCTCTGTAGGGCGGCACGGTGGCGTAGTGGGTAGCGCTTCCGCCTCACAGCAAGAAGGTCCCGGGTTCGAATCTCGGCTCGGGGTGCCTTTCTGTGTGGAGTTTGCATGTTCTCCCCGTGTCCGCGTGGGTTTTCGCCGGGCGCTCCGGTTTCCTCCCACAGTCCAAAAACATGCATAGGTTAATTGGCCTGCGGACTAAATTGCCCCCGGTGCCCTGTGATGGACTGGCGTCCCGTCCTTGGTATAAGCCATGCCTTGCGCCCTATGTCTGCCGGGATAGGCTCCGGCTCACCGCGACCCTGTACAGGATTAAGCGGTTTCTGAAAATGAATGAATGAATGAATGTATCTCTGTAAGGCCAGACATGGCCCACGAGCCACCGCTGGTAGGCATCGCTGCACAGTACAACTGTAAAAATTGACATGCCACTGTGGCAGAGTAACGGTGGAACGCATGATTCTAGGCACCTTACGGTATTTGCAGTACAGTATTGTGCAATTTTGAATACGATTTTGAGATCAGAAAATGCTTGCATTCATTTGTACTAATTTAATAACACGAGGTATTTTTTACGTGTAATAATAATATTGTATAAACCACAGCGGTGCGTGGTTAAACCAGGGCAGCCCAAACTACTGCATGTGGACACATTTGTATGGCTCATGGCGTCAATCAAACATTTAAATGACTGTAAACATGTGCTCTATCTCTGCTTTTGTCTGTACATTCTCGCATATCTCCTCGTTACATATATTTTGCCATCTCTCGAATATGTCACATTCGTCTTTATATTACACCACTCTTACATTGCTTTTCTGAATACACCTCCTATCGGTATGATATCTCTCTCTTCTGAACACAGTACATCTATCTCTTAGATGTCAGCATAGATATTTTGTTGTGCTGTAGAAAAATACTGTACTATGCAGACTACAGTACTGCATTAGGATTGCACAGTTGTATGGAATTGCTAAGCTTGGCATTAAAATTATTCCCACTATTTGTGCAATTTTATTATAAAGTTCCACACTGCATGAATGAGGTGGGAAAATGAGGTAAAGTCTGACTGTTGAAATGAGAAACCAGGCAGGAGGAAACACATGCATTTAAGTGCATTAAGTACCGGCCAATGCAAACTCGACTAAAAATGCCACATTATTTCCCATGTCCACAGAACATATCAAAATGTAATTTGATATTCTTTGATTTTATGGACTTCAATTTGGAATTCTGTAAACTCTGTACAACACAACATGGCATTGTCTCACTTAGGTTGCATTAGTTCCACCAGAGATTGCCTTGCGCCCTGTGTCTGCCGGGATAGGCTCCGGCTCACCGCGACCCTGTACAGGATTAAGCGGTTTCTGAAAATGGATGGATGGTTATCTTCTGCGTACCTTGCTGTTGATTTATATTAAAAGTAGTTGCAAGTAGTGTACCTTTACCCAAATAAAGTAACACGACTTTAATA